>JABSTT010002430.1:0-42951 GCA_013339685.2 Hyalomma asiaticum
TTTTCTTTATTGCCGATATTATGTTACAAGGCATAAAACGTGGCAGCCAGGCTTTCGCTACCGCGGGATTAAAATCTTTTCATGCATACCAATACATCAAGTACAGAGACCCAGTCTGGCGGATCGGCTAGAGCACGATACACATCTCGCAGACGCACGACACTTTCAATGAAATGTTCGCGAACAGGGCGTACATATTTATCCACATGCTGATATTGCATTCTCGTTTTCCACATGGCGTGGAGTCCGAGGACCATGATTAAATTGTACGGAATATCCTCAGATACATCTACCGGCAAGAAACGAATGCCGTATGGGTCGAGGAGTAGTTGTTTCTTTTATGTGCTCTGAAGCAGCTCCCCGTGAAATATTGGATCGTAAGAATCTAGAAACACGGGTTCTATCGTTTCCGGTTTCTTGCATAAAGGGCAGTGAGTAGTCCAGGGTGTAAAGATGCCTTGATCTTGAAGCCAGGTTTTAACGGCGAGTGTGTTTGTGTGCAACAGAAAGAAGGTTTCAATTGACGGTTCTATAGGCATTTTCTTTACTCGTTTCAGCACGTCTTGTCCTGGTCCTCCATGATGTGGGAAACGGTACAAGGGCTCTGAGAACATGTTTTTCACTAGGTGCTTATATAGTTCTTTCCTTCTAACATTAAGTAAATACTCTAGGGTAAATCGTGCGTTCAGCAACCTGTATGAGAGAACCACCTCGCGCAGCTACCCGGTTACAGAACCATTAACGATTCCACCAGACGGCACTATAAATTCCGGGAGTAGTATCCGCAGCCCCATTTGTATCACAGTGTGGAGGTATACTGGTGATTTTGATCCCGTAAATACATAAAACGTGACACAACCTGTCTCAAAAAGAAGTGAACAAGGCCAAGTCCTCCTTTCTTAACAGGGCGGAAGGAATTCATTCGGATAGTCCGCTCCCAAGTGGACGCCCAAGTAAAAACAGCGAAAACACAGTGAAGCTTTTGTATACTAATTCGCGATGCACATAACACATTCATCACATACGAGATCCTGGAAACAGTAAAAATGTGTCAGACAGTGGCCCGTGAAAAAATAGACAATTGCCCGTCTTGCCACGCAGTCGACTTTTCTTCAGCACTTCGCGCCTCGTCAGACCAGTACTCTTCTGGATAGCTACAAGATTCAAGTGGCACGCCTAGGTAACGCGTTGCAATCGTCGATCAGCGTAAACGAGCAAAATGTTCTGGCGTGACATTCCAGTCGCCATGCCAAAAACCTTAGCTCTTACCCCAGTTGATCTGTGCATCGGTGCACTCAAAAAAGACAAATACAATATTAGTGGCATGTTTGATGCTCCCACTGTCTGTGCAGAAAGCGGCAACATCATCTGCGTAAGCCAAAATCTTTACATGCGTGGTCTGGTACCTGAAGCCTGTAATAGCTTCGCTGTGGTCAATGGCCAAACAGAGCGGTTCAAGATAATGTGCGAACAGCAAAGGTGACAAAGGGGATCCTTGCCTCACTGAACAGCGAACTTTCACGCTATTCGTAAGGTCCCCGTTGAATACGACACGCGTGGTGCAGTCCGTGAACGCCATTCTTACGCATTCTAGCATTAAATGGCCAACATTTGAGTGGTTTAGAATGCCGATTAAAACCTCGTGCGAGACTCGCTCAAAAGCTTTCGCCAGGTAGAGCTGCATCATTGCCATGCGCTAGCCTAAAAGGTCACAACATTCAAGCACACTTCGCGCGACGTGTATGTTGGTCGCTATGCGGCGGCCTTTAATACCGCAGGTCTGATGTGGCCCTACCAGCTTTCTATTAAAAAACTCCTTGGAGGCTTTTGGCCAGTACTTCCATAAATATTTTATAATCAACGTTGGTGCGGCAGATCGGGCGACAAGAACCCACGGGCAGACGTTTTTCCCGGTAATTACTTTTTGGTGTAAGCACAACGTGCGACCTTCTAAAAGAGAGCGGAACTCGCTTGCGGTCACAAGCTTCGGTGAAAACACTAAGCAGCATAGGGGCGACCCTATATTTAAAAGCTTTATAAAAGGCAGCCCCTAGGCAATCTGGTCCGGGCGCTTTTCCCAATGTCCAGTCGCCGATTGCGCCCTCGACTTCTCGTAATCTGCTCTTCCGAACGTGCTTTAGCGTCGTCGTCCAGCTTCGGCATGAGCAGTAAATATTTCTGCTGAACTTCCATAATATTCCTTTGTTGTCCAAGCAGAACAGTAAAATGATCGGCTATCACGCGCGTGATGACCTTCCTATCCGACGTCATATCGTTGCCATTGGCCATTTGACGGATTTCTTTCTGGAAAACCTATCTCTTTTCATCGGACAACGCTCGTTTCCTTGGCCTTTTCGCCGATCCATAATTTTCCGCTCTTGTTCGTATTATCGCGGTCTTATACTTCTCGGCATCAATTTCCTCCAGTTGACATTTGACGTCTCTGATTTCCTTCTTAAAAGCACAAGGCTGGAAGTTTTGCATGCGAGTAAAATATTCAAACTGTTGGCGAAGATCACGTTCAGTTTGGTTCTGCTTATACTTGAAGATGCTACCACTTCGTATGGCAGCTATTTTTAACTGTTTGTTTCAATTCCTCCTATTCAGCAGCTAGATTTGTTGACTGCGAGACGTGTAGCTTCCCCAGTTCGTCCGTTACCACACTAACGAACATTTCGTCCTCCAGAAGCTTTACATTAAATTTCCACAGGTTCCAATTTACAAGTCTCCTGCCCTCTACCAAACCCGGCAATAACCAAACATTGGTCGCTGAACAAAAGAGATTTCACATCGATACGCGGTGAACAACTCAAGCCATAGATTCGGTCCAGTCTTGCATGGCTATCTTGCTGAAAGTGGGTGTAATTTGGGCGAGTACCTTTGGAGATGACGTTGCCCACATCATCTAAACCTTGATCATGTACTATCTCGATAACAACTCGGCGCTCTTATCACGTGTGCGGCTCTTTTTCGATCGATCTTCAGCTGTACGAGTAATAACACTTTTTCACAGTTTAGGTACGTTTTAAACCTCTCGAAAAATAATGAGCGGTCTGTCTCAGCATTCGGTGCATAAGCGCAGACGACACGGTAACTCAGACCAGGAAAACTAAAATCTACCACCAAAACGCGGCTAGATCGGCACGACTCGACTGTTTGTACGCAACTACACATGTCGTTGCGTACAAAGACGGCACAACCGCCCGAACTGCCAACGGCATGACAAAAATATACGGCCGATATGAGAGCACGGGTGAGTGACGCGCGGAATATTGTTCTTTCACCATCATGTTAGCTGATATGAGAGTCGATTTTTCACTGTGTGAGGGTCGATTTTTTAAAGCAGTCTGTGCGATGAATAACAGAGAGCTGAGCTAATTGGTAATTATTCATCCTGAAAAGCGGGGAGTGCGAACAAGGACACAAGAACTGAGGACACCACAAACACGTCTTTAGTCGGCATTTGTGGTGTCCTCACTTCAGGTGTCTGCGTTTGCACTCCATGTTTTTAGCATGAAGCTTGTGCCATAGCTGATACTGATAGTTTGAGCGCTTCGACAGCCGCGATGCATGCTAATGCCCTCTGACTACACGTAAGCCTGGAGTGTATGCGCTAAGAAGGCTAAAGCTATTTAGTGCATGCACTACTAAATATTTTGCAGCCTAAAGCAGTCTATCGTGATGGTACGAAAAACAAACAAAAAGAGCCCCTTCTGCCGCGCGTGTCTCGCAACACTGCCCGATGTGTATTTTTGATTGACAAATTATTATGCCTGAGGGCAGGCTTTTGAAAAAAACTCTAAAGTCGTAGCGTTGATTCTTGAGATAATGTTACTCGGGTGAAAAATGCGGCCTGCCTTCAGCGCTGTCAGTGACTAACGAGAGGCTTTGCAAACATGCACGTAGATATCGCTGCAAAAATATAGAGGCCATTAAAGCTTGGGCTGCAACTTTGTGTGTAACTTGGGCTGCATATGTGAAGGGGAGTCTGCGAAGACTCCCCTTGACACTGCACTCTTCTTGAGCCGCCGTTTTCTTTTCCTTCGATAAAGTCATCTTGTCGAAAATGGCGGCTACATACTCTTGTGTAGTTTGAAGTTGTATTAGGCGACCAATTATCCCGCCTAATCACTGCGAGCTACCTCTTCCGTTTACCAGCGGCCGCTGGTATTTCATGGAACGAAAGCCCATCAGTGTTTTTCTTTCCGCTCAAATTGCGCAGTGGTACATGGCAATATGACATACCGACGCACACGGAGCACGTGGTTGCGAAAGCTTGAAGTGGAAAATAAAACACAAATACTATCAACTTTAAAAGCAATTTTCGCACCAACATGACTGCTAGTGAGACTGCACGCGGTATAGGTACCTGGGAAAGCTTGCAAGAAGCATTAAAGCAATGAAACTCGTGTGTAAACACGAATTTTGGAGCTTCTTAATACGCGCGGCCGTTCAGCGCCAGCTTCTCGTAGTCTACTTGCACAGCGCCGCCACGCGGTAGAGCGTGCTCGACGGCCTGAGGAGCGCGTTCGTCCAACCACTGCAAAAATAGGGGAGGCACTGCCTCAACGCACCGAACGCTCCACGCCAGTGAGGGTCCCGAACGAGCGATTAACAATTAAACACTTTGTGCAGTTCTGGAATGACAAGCCACTTTCTGCTTGGGGATTGAACCGACATTCCCGTAATGCAGGATGAGGAAGAAAATACAATGCATGACACAAGCAAATGCCTCCTCAAGGTCGATCTGAAGGACGACGATACCAGCTAATGTGGCATCGCATCACTAAAGCATACACTATATCTTTTGAATGTTCTAGACAATTGTCCTGCCTTTGATTCCACATGTATGGTTGTCTGCAACTGTATCTTTGATGACGCTTGGTAATACTGCTGATAAGACCTTCACAAAAGTTTGTGGCTTACATTCGTCAGTGATATTGGGTCTGTAAGACGTCACTACTCTTAGTTTCTGTATTTTTTCTGTCTTGCGTATCAGAATGGTCTATCCTTTTTCAAATGAAGGTGGCATAGTTTCGCGCTTATGAACTTCACAAAATAAGATGGTCAGCAACGTAGACAGTTCTTTTTGAAAACCTTGTAAAACCCACTATCATGTACCGATTATTTGCGAGGTTCAAGTGGTGTATTGGCCTTGTACCTCCCTTAGGATAACTTTTCCTTCTTATTGCTTTTTGTTGTCGTCGCTCATTCGGGCAGTACTGTAAGGGAAGTCCCTTTTAAAACATTCTGCGCTTGCTTTCCGATAAGCAAAAAAATCACAGCATATCCACGGGGTGAATGATGATGAATGGGCGAAGCTGCGGAGGTTCATCGGTAAACCGTGAATTCTGCCCAGTACATCATCGACGACGTGAGATCGTGCGCGTTTATACTAAAGGGTCGATGAGAGTTATGGTGACTTGCAGCTCACTTCAATTTTACATGTACGCTGTGAATTTTCATTGTTTAATCACGCACAGGAGAAACCGCACACAGGCACTACCATGGAGGTCAAAATCCAGTGCCATATATACGAGAAACAAGAAACTCGCTAGCAGACGCTGCCTGCGTCGGCATCGCGAGGCGAGAGAGGGGGGGAACCGTTGAACGGTTGTGAGAGAGAGGGGGAGAGGGGAGAGGGACGGAAGAGAGGGAGAGAGGGGAGAGGGAGGGAAGGGGAGAGAGTGGGGGCGAGAGAGGAGAGAGAGGGGGAGCTCGACTGTCGTCGAGCTCGACCGCGGCATATTTATTCACCGTGATGACGCCATCTAGTGTCCAGTCACCCAACCGCCATAATGCACACATCTCTATGGGACAGCGCCATGTAGGAAACTAGAGGAGAAAGGGCGATGACGACCAGCGCCATCTAGTATATCATCACCCAACTGCAGTTTGCATGCATCTCTATGGGACAGCGCCATCTATTCTATGCTACGGCTACGACGCTACTGGCTACGGCTACGGCGCTACTGGCTACGGCGGATGGACATACCGGACGGGCCGCAGGTGATGCCATAAGGAGCTTCGCCCCTAAAAGCGCTGACAATATTCGTGAAACCGTGGCTTATGGTTTCGTCATATTCGTCGGAACCCCTTTGTAATAAATCATACTGACATGATTACGTCATCCTTGCCCCTTTTTCAACACGAATTGCTCTTTTAGTGGGCCTCTCCCTGCCACGTGTGCCTTATTAGCTCGTTCGCGAACCAAGGCGCCTTTGTACCTTTCCATGTCGACCTGTTCCATGCTTTCGTTTATGATACGCATATGTTCTTTAAACAGGCCCTGAAGCACCCCTCGGGCTCCATGATTGGGTGTGTTTGAAAGCGTCTCAAAAATTCACATCTACAAGACTTTTTCAAAAAGATTTGCTGGAAGGGAAGGTATGTATCCTTTGTATTCTTGTGGAATTCTATTCCTAGATATATGAAGACTGCCCCGCCACGATGGTCTAGTGGTTATGGCACTCGGCTGCAGATCCGAAGGTCGCGGGATCGAATCCCGGCCGCGGCGGCTGCATTTCGATGGAGGCGAAATGTTGAGGCCCGTGTGCTGTGCGATGTCAGTGCACGTTAAAGAACCCCAGGTGGTCGAAATTTCCGGAGACCTCCACTACGGCGTCTCTCATAATCAGAGCTGGTTTTGGGACGTTAAACCCCACAAATCAATCAAGATATATGAAGACTGGATCCCTCGAAATGTTTAAAAAAGCCTTGCGTCTGCACCTATTATTTTAATAAAACTTTGTTATTCATGGTAACGGTTGTCGTATTTGTGTATATATCGTTGTTCTATCGTGCTCATCTGTACATTTTGTATGCCTTATGTTTGTTGTTTCGTGGTTATGTGTACGTTTTGTATAACTTATTTCTATATTTACCACTACACCATAGCGTTGTTGCTCTGATGCATGATTTTACAGGAGGCCTCACTCACAGCCTCGCGACTTTGAGACCCCCTTCTGTATCCGTGTACTTTTCATATGCGATGCATCATGTATTTCCGATAATAAATCAAATCTAGATCGCGACCGGAAATCCTCCCTTTCCCTTTTTTGGGGAACTCGGCGGAATACAGTCCTTGTGGTTGGCCTTGAAGGAGGTGCCCTTCCCGCCGAGCTATGTCACCAGGCTTCAAAGTCGTCTTAGAGTGGATGATTGAACGCGAAACTTGACGCGACTGCTGGGTGCTGTTGGTGGCATGCAGTTATACCGCCTGCCCTCTCTGTGCCTGGTCTCGGTCGCGTACCCTCGCGAACACGGATTTTTTGCGGTTCTGAATTTTGTTTCCGTTCACTTTCATCATCAATGAGTTGCTTGTCTCCTATGTTGCGCATACGACAACGTCAGGAAAAACTGCGTAACTACGAAAAGTGATCCAGCTTCTTCTGCCTAATCGAAAATTGCGTAATAGTTGAACCGTGATTGTAGAAGGGCTATAATTATCCTTTGGGATTCCAACGCGCAACTCACAATAATTGTAACCCAGCACCTTCAGGCCTCAATGTCATCGTTTACGACTCCAAGGCATTTCTTTTCATAAGATGGAATGAAATAAGTTAACATGGCTAAAACTGATTAAGAAGCATTAAACAGATTCAGGCAAATTATATTAATTACGGTACATTAAGGTAGACTAACCCAGATTAAGGGAAATTGGGATTGATTATGGCGAATTATTGGGATTGGGGCCCTGTAAGGCCGATTGACATTGTTTAGGCATATTAATATCGAATAAGGCAGATCATGATAGATTAAGAGAGAGTAAGGTTGATTCAGGCAGACTACGGTGGGTTAAGGCGAAGAAATGCGGAATAAATCATTGATTTGTGGTGTTTAACGTCGCAAAACCAGCTCTGATTATGGGTGACGCCGTAGTGGAGGTCTCCGGAAATTTCGACCTCCTGGGGTTTTTAACGTGCACTGACATCGCACAGCACACGGGCCTCAACATTTCGCCTCCATCGAAATGCAGCCGCCGCGGCCGGTATTCGATCCCGCGACCTTTGGATCAGCAGCCAAGTACCATAGCCACTAGGCCACCGTGGCGGGGCACGCGGTAGAAATGCAAACTGGGCTTACAGCAAGCTTTAGTTTCAGTCTCTCGCAGCCATATCTACTGTGCGAAAATGTGGTGCCGGTGACTATGCGAAAGCTGTTCACGGGCGCGTTCTCTGATATAGTTCTCTACGATTCAGGAAGCGAAATCTAACGTTCCTAGCGTGCGTGTAATGATAAGATTATCTGGTGATGGTTTCCAGCAAGCCTATTAAAGGTTGCTGCGCAAAAACGTAGCACATGATGTGACGCCATATGAAGAAAGTTGGAACGGCATTAGGTTGCCACTATAAGAGCAGGGAAGCTGCAGAATGCGGTCACTGTGCTGAGGACAACGAAAGAAAGGTGCCAGGAACCATGAATAATCACAACCCTCCGAGAGCACACTTCGCTTCAACTTCCACTGGCGACGCACAACTGCGACGTCTTCAATGGTTGGCAGGTGATCACAATTCTTTCAACAGTCCTCTAACTAACGAACCAGTCGCATCTAACGCAACATGTTGCCAGGGTGTGCTTGGAACAACAGAAGCTTTTAGTGCATCAGCGATGACGCCCGTGTCTCAAGCTGTCTTCAACAATGACACACTCGCAATGGACGTCCAGAGTAGTTCCGGTTATCCACAACAAATTTCTGAAGAGGACCGCTGCGCTAGCAAAGGCGACGTATGGGGCATAGCCCCGCTGCGGCGAAATTTGGCTAAAATCAGAAGAATGGCCGACCGCATACGAGACATACATGAGCTTCATCACGTATCGGAAGGTGAGAAAAGACCCGTGCTGCTCCTACATTTACTGCAACTCGCGCAACAAGTCAATGCCATTGAAGGCCCACTTATACAGGCCCTTAAGGGGAGGCACGAGTCGTGGTGGAGAACGTTGTCGCTGGAAAGCTTAACTGTGCTTCAGGGTAAAATCACTGCCGTTGAGAACGAGCTGTTGATTGGCTGTTTTGGTGATAAGAAAGGGCGATATCGTGCCACGTTTCTGCGGAGTTGTAGACAGCTTAGGGAGTATTTCGCCGCCGTTCAAGACCGACTGCCAAAGGTTCATATGGGGACCCGCGTGGTGCAGGATATCACTAACAAAGGATACACGTCTGCACAATTTTCCCCAAGACATCAGGGTCCGCGGACTACTAACGACAGGACAGTGTGGGACCCTCCTACCCCTGCTATTCAGCCTCTGGATGCTGAGAACATGGCCACTGACGCGATTTTGCAGGGAGTAGTTGCATCAAATTTTCCAACCGATCGGCAAAGAACCCAGCACACCAAGGACACTATGTCCGATTCTAGAGGCATCAAACGTTGTCTGTGCGGCAGTTTGTTACCTTGCCCTACATGCGACCATGCTTCACCCAAAAATCTTTGTGCAAGATCCTTCAGGACAAGGACACCTTTCAGGATGAGGACTGTGGAACCGGTAGGAACATTTACTACGGTCCCGCCTACGGTGTTGCCGATGGCGACGTCATATGCTGACGAGGAAAACAACGAAGAAAGTGCGTCATTCCTCTTAAACTGGATGGAGTGCGACGAAGAGCACTTGCAGGACCCACACTGTCACACGGAAGACGCCGATAGTTTCATGGGCGACTTGGAATAAGTTGGACTGATGTCGCTACCAGAACTTTTCAAAGTGAAATCTAGTATCCTCCGGTATCGCATGCTTTATTTATTGACAAGAGGAGCCCGTTTCAATACCGATGTGCACCGTGACATGATTCGTGCTTGCTCCATGCCTTGTTCTTTTTAACAGCAGTAAATTTCCGAGCATATTTTGACACCTTACTCTGAACATCTTTCTCTGTGATTTCTACCGCTGTTCCCTGACGAGCCTGAATGGCTATGTTGCCTCGCAGAATAGCTGGCATAATATCGAGCATGCAGGAAAATCAGCATCGGTCCCACCATAGCTCAGGGACGCAATGTTTTAATATTTAGCCACAAAACTGCTCATGCCTGTTGCGCAAGCCCCAAGAGTATTTATTCCTTTGAATTAATCAATACAAACGTCATCTGAATATGCGTGAGCACACGCAGGGACGCCAGCGGACGTTAGGCTAAAGATCTAGCAATGAAATGGGCAACGATTATGCAGTCTCAGCACTGCCATAAGCATCGTTCTCGTCATACAATTGAAACACCTGGGCACGTGTTAAAACCTCCGCGCGGAGCTTGAGAGAGAAAGAGCGGGATAGCGACGGAAATGATTCAAACAAATGGAATTGGGGACGTGTTCATTGCGGATTACTAATTGGTAGAATTTCGTCCTACTGGGTTGATATACGAATCTTCGCGAAACTGAATGCGTGATGCAATGAAACTCGATACGCTTATGCTTAATAGCATCTACTTAATCTTGCGCAGTAGTTTGACTCTTCTAGGTTCGTCATAATTGCTCGAAAATGGGTTTCTCATTAATATTTGCAGGGAGGCCCCCATCATAATCGGTAATTTGTAAGGCGTCAAAATGCAATTTGTCCCAGAAAAGCAATCTACAACGCTGGCAGTTGCGCGCGATTATTTTTTTATTACATCCCACGGCAGTATGAACGTCCACCAAACCGTGCATTATCAACTGTCCCTATTCTGAAGAACGACGTGTATATATACAGAGTTCCGGAAATGTGTTCATTAATCGTCCAGAAAAGGGGATATTTGTTCACATTTTGCGGAACTGTTTTCTTAAAGGTCCCATGACACCAAAATTTCAAACGCGAGATGCTTGCTTTAATTGGTTTTCCTTCCTACATACGAAGGCAATCTTGACCAAGTATTAGCGGCGAACGTCGCCTCTAAGTAATCTTAATAAGGTTTCAAATTAAGCGGGAATGCTCATCCGAGCTTGCAGCACCTCGCGACATCGCCACTAGTGTGACGCCGTTAGTGGGCCATCTGTGACGTTTCACTTTTGTAAGTTGATATCGTGACGTCACAGAGAGACACGGGCGCGCCGCGCTATGGCCTCCGAGCGTGGCCTCCAAGATCGGCTCTCGCAGCCGATCGCGGAGGCCAGGCCAAAAGCCGTATTTTTCTGCTTCCTCTCCGTGTTGGTCGCTCAAGCGTACATTGTACACACGCTATGATGCAAAGCGAGTGTGGCGAGCTGGTCTGGCGCTCGCGCTCACCGCAATGTCACCGAATCTTGAGCTCAAGTGATCAGTGCATGCGCTCACTTCCGACAGCCGCCGCGCTAGCCCCGCGCCGTTGGTTTCTTGCAGTTTCTGGCGAAGCTTCATTAAAACTGAACAAAATTAACGATGCTGTGACTAATTAGACTTCACGCTGGAGAATTTGCCACTCCATGCCGTGATTACAAGCCACTGTTCTACTCATTAGAACATGAAAGTCTCCAACAAAAAAATAGCTGTCATGGGCCCTTTAACAGTCGCGCGCACTACAAAATCGGTGAGATGGTTATCGAAAAGAAATTAACAACATTAGACTAATCTTTGAACCAGAACGGCTAGATGATCAAACCAAATTGACGAATGAAAGTTATTTACATTGGGAATCCATATTCGTTGTAAAATTTGCAGACGTGCAACGCTGGTACTTTTAAAGACGATAGACTTCCTCGGGACACTTCCTCGGAACACTGAAATTTTGTTCTCTTTTTTTTCTGTCTGTCTGTGAAACGATTCAGCCATCCGGCCAAAGTTTAAGCACTTGCCTAACGTCCAGCCATCTTGAACTGGTAGCTCCGTTCATACTTGTGAACATTGTCCGTGAAAAAGACACTATTACGCATAATGGAGGCGCAACATCACTACGGAAGTATTAGGTGTGCGTTCCTTTAGTAGAAAATACATAGATACGTAATTTTAAAGACCCTAGTGTTTCTTAGGCTGCGCTAAAAAGGCGACGCCATGCACGAAAAAAGGCCTCTGCCGACGAATTGGCGCTGCCATCTGGCAGTTGCCTAGAGATTCTGCACAAGCTGATGTTTTCCGACGGCGATGGCAGATGGCGTCCATATCTCACACAGCGTAGTACGGCCGGCAGAAGGCTATTGTCTTTCGAAGACATTTGCAGCGAAGCACGCAGATACGCGGCCAATTCTTTGAAGATTGCTGAAATTTGGCTAATTGCACAGAGGCAGCCGAAACTTAATGGCGAAAGAGCGCAGTTCCCGCTACCTTCGGTAGCGGTCTGTGCGACACAGTTGTGCCCTACGCATTATACCGTTGACAACGAGCATGCGTCACTGCCGAGTGCCAATTCGAGCAAATGCGATCAGGCGAGGCAAAGAAGCGAAAGATCGCCTCTTGATAACGACGCTTACTCATCGTCGCTCGGCAATGCGAGGGCAAGAATTCTGTCATTCACGCTACTACCGAATGTAGCGGCAACCATGGAGTTTTGTACTAAAAGGAAATCTGGCGCTGCGATCGTGAAGTTGCGATGGGTATGATGCGTATGACATGGATTTTTTTTAGTGTTCGTGCCTCCGGCTGCAAACGTTCTTGTGTATTTTATTCTTTTTCTCTTTAGCTTCAGTGACGCGAGTGACATTACTACAGTTTTCATTACGCGACGAAGGCAGCGACTGTAGTGTACGCTCCTGCCAGAGATCATCATACTGCGGCATGTACCAAAGTCGTTTTGAATGATGAAGTGCCATGCAGTCTGTTTCGTTGTTGTGTTTCTTCATGACTACACATATTACTTGCAGTGGTATTTTGCCTAACTATGCAAATATTTTCGCTGCGTCTCCCGAAACTTATCGATGCGGTTTTCCTGTTTTTTTATTCGTCTGTATCACATGCGACAGAATCTGTAGGAGTTGGGCTGCTTTCACGGCGGACATACGCCCTTGTGACAAGGCTGTTTGTACAGCTTCTTTCAAGTCCGCATTTCAATTCCGCTTACTGATTAATTCAACGCCGTGCGAACGCGCAAGCAGGCCCACAGTTATCGTGCCAAGCAGAAGCCGACTGGGCGATGGGCAGACACACCTGCAAACGACGCTCAAAAGTCATCTCAGATCAATGCTCAGGCGCAGTTTGTGACGCAGTTTAACGGCACGGCTGTTTTATTTAATACCACGCTTTTCCACAAAACGAACCATTAAACGATGGGCGATACTGCACTTCTGCTGCAGCCTCGCGCAGCGGCTTCATCCACACAGTTTGTAAAAATGCAGTGGAGCACTTGTCTGCGCCTAAACAAGCGAGCGAAAGCCCGTGTGTTATGTTTAGAAGACACGCCCACCTTTCACATACTTCGAAACATTAGCACGTCACTTACAAGAGCAAAAATAGTTATTTTAAGTTCGAACGCAACTATCTCTGGAACTTAAACTTTTATAGACGATACTCAATCTGGGCACAAGTAGAGGAGGCAGCATTGCGATATTGCATAATATTGCTAAATTCTGAACGTTCGGTATTTCTCTAACCGCGAGAAAGCAACAAATATCTGCGCACACGCATGATTATTCCAAAATCATCCGTTTTATTGCAATATTTTGTAGTGACCCACCCGTTTTTTGAAGTCGCAAAGCTGTATGAAGCCAGAAGAACGAAGACTGGGCAGATCCGTGTCATGCCCACCGTTCCTCGCTGGCTGAACAATACTTTCCTACTAAAACACTAGAGGGAAAACTGGCGCTGCGATCATGAAGCTGCCATGGGAATGATGGGTATTACATGGATTTGTCTAGTCATCGTGTCACGGCATCAAACGTTTCGGTCGATTTGTTTATTCCTGTCTTTAGCTTCAGTAACGCTAGTGCCATCACTACACTTATTCAATACGCGACGAAGACAGCAGCTGTAGTGTACGCTTTACTGCTGGGATCATCAGAATGTCACATGTACTAAAGCCATTTGTGATGATGAGGTGCAATGCAGTCTGTTTCGATGTTCTATTTATTGATGGGTGGCTACACATATTTTTTGCAGTGGTATTTTCCCAAACTTTAGAAATATTTGCGCTGCATCTCTGGAACGTTAACGATGCGGTTTTGCTGTTATTTTTTTTCTTTTCTTTTGTATCAGATGCGACAGAGTCTGTAAGCGTGCGGCCGCTTTCACGGCTGGCATACAACCCTTGTGACAAGGCTGTTCGTATATCTTGTACTACAGCATTTCAATCCCGCTATCTGATTAATTCAAAGCCGACCAAAAGCGCTAAGCAGGCGCACAGTTACCGCGCATGGTAGACGCCGAATCAACGATAGGCGGACGCTCCTGCAGACGACGCTCAAAAAGTCATCTCAGAAAGGCTCAGGTGTAGTTTCCGACGGAGTTTAACGGCATGGCTGTTTATTTAACATGACGTCTTTCTTTGCGCAAAACCAACCGCCAAACGATGGGCGATACTGCATTTGTGCTGCTACGGCGCCGCGCAGCGGCTTGACCCGTATAGTTTGTAAAAATGCAGTGGAGCACTTGCACTGCGCTTAAAGAAGCGAGCGAAAGCCCGTTTATGTTTAGAAGACGCACCTACCTTTTACATACTTGAAAACGTTAGAATGTCACTTACAAGAGCAAAAATCTTTATTTTATGTTCGAACACAACTATATCTGGAGCTTAAAGCTCTCTGGACGCTGCTAAATCTGGGCACAATTAGAGCAAGCAACATTGCCATACCGCACAATACCGCTAAATTTCTGAGCATTCAGTATTTTTCTAACCGCGAGAAAGCAAGTAGTACAAGCGCACGCACATAGTTATTCCAAATATTCTGTTTTAGGGCAATATTTTATCATAAACGACCTATTTTTTGAAGTAGCAACGCCATATGAAGCCAGAAGAACGAAGACTAGGCAAATGCATGTCGTACCCATCATTCCCATGCTGGCTGAACCGCCGTTTTTGAAACGTCCACAGACACTAGCGCTATATTTCCCTCTAGTACTTTAGTAGGAAACCCTATGGGCTGAACCACCTTGTTTGAAACTCCCATAGACAGTAGCGCCACATTTTTCACTAGTATTTTATTAGGAAACTCTATGGCGGCAACTATGCTCTTTCGTCATTATCGCGGTTTTCTGGGCGCAATTAGCCAGTTTTCAGCGACCTGTAGAAATTACCAGCCTTACACTTGGAAGTATTAAACGGATATGGATTCCCTGTGTAAATTACTTTCATTGGTCGGTTTGGTTTGAGCGTCCAACCGTTATTCTTTAAAAGTGAATTAGGATAATATTGTCAATTACTGTACGAAATATCAATCCGCCCGATTTTGTAGTCCACGCCACCATGAACAAATCAATTCCGCAAGTAGCGCAGAAATACCTTTTCTGCATTTATAAGATTTATGGACACATTTACTGAACCACCCTGTGTATATATGCAGTGGCCCGTTACAAGCACAATACCGACCAAGAAAACAAAAAAGCGACAAAAAACAAGAACATGGAAGAAGAAAAGAAGTTGGATGGCAATCATTGCATGATGCTGCGTGTATGTACATGGCGTGTTGGTGTTTCTGCTTTGTCTGTGTTTTTGTTATGCTTTTCCTTGGAACATGGTGCTGAACCTACTGGCCTATACGTTCACTTTATTGACAGTATCAAGTCAGTAGTTGTTATTCTCTTTCATTATAGATTATCCCGCTGTTCATTATCTACGCTGTCAACGGCTACGTGTTTAACCCAGTAACGTTGCCGGCTTCATCAATCGTTGGTGAGGAATGAGGGTGAAAAGACGGCAAGGATGAGTAGGAGTAGCTTCACACAAACTGTTTTACATTTATTATCGTTCGTGGTTTACTTGTGCATAATAAAAAATTTTCAAGTACTTACTGTTCTACGTTATACGCAGAGTAATAGTCTTGAATGTGCAATAGTTTTGAATAAATGTGCAACAAAGCTTTCCGCGTGCCGTAAAAAAAAGAACAAGGACAATTCACGGGATCAGGTTCACAGGAAAAGCGGTCCAGAAGCAATTGTGGGCGACATCAAAGTGGTGAGTTATGGTAGTTGCGAATGATTTGTTTGTGGGATGTTAGGTCCCAAAACCACCATGATTATGAGAGACGCCGTAGTGGAGGGCTCCGGAAATTTCTACCACCTGGGTTTCTTTAACCTGCACTGACATCGCACAGTACACGGGCTGCAGTTCGCCTCCATCGAAATGTAGCCGCCGCAGCTGGGATTCGATCCCGCGAACTTCGGATCAGCAACCAAGTGCCATAAGCACAAGACCACCGTGGCGGGGCGTAGTTGAGAATGAAGTGGACTAGGGAAAGAGAACGAAAACACTCAGAACAAAATATGGCGGTTATAATAAAGAATGCGGCCAAGGCCTACATTATCATTCTTATTACATCATTGGATTATTTATTGCTTATTCTTCACATGTAGTGTTTAAATAGATGTCAAGCACGATGTAAATACTTCCTGCCTTTCTCAGTCGCGTTATTGAATTATGTATGTTGTTGTTGTTGTTTTGTGGGGTTTTACGTCCCAAAACCAGTTCTGATTATGAGAGACGCCGTAGTGGAGGGCTCCGGAAATTTCGACCACCTGGGGTTCTTTAACGTGCACTGACATCGCACAGCACACGGGCCTCAGCATTTCGCCTCCATCGAAATGCAGCCGCCGCGGCCGGGATTCGATCCCGCGACCCTCGGATCAGCAGCCGAGTACCTTAGCCACTAGACCACCGTGGCGGGGCCATTATGTATGTTTTCTTTGGAAAATAAATACTTTAATGGGGTCGTAGCATACGCATAGTTGGTCTGCTACTTTCCCCTTTCTCCCCGCAATGTATTCCATTATATTTTCTTCCAGGTGTTTGAACTCCTGTGGTCACAATTTTACGCTTACTAGCACGTCGATTCAGGATTCCTTTACATTGTCCGTACCGAGTTTGATGAAAAGCGAGGGGAGTTACACCGCTTAAAATACCAAATATACGTAGGCTTCAACGTCAGATGTTACCGAAGAGACAAGCAGTGAATACGTTATTCTATTCCAGAAGAAACGATGTTCCGTGCAAAAGGGCAATATGTTTAGTAGATACCTGTTGGGTGGTCCGTTGCACTGTGACTTTCCACTGCGGTGTTTTAGATCGTGCAACCCCTTGCACGGCAACCGAATACAAGTGCGCGGTGCAAATCAATTATACTCGCTGCAAACTTTACAGACATGCCTGTTTTCTGCGATGATTAAAGATGGTAGGATGTAATGCTTCCTTTCCTAAACTGCTCGAATAATATATTTATTCTCCCTTAACATGTACAAATGATCTTTTATCAACTGGAATACATGCTCAACTTAGATCCATATCGCTCCCAACTAACTGCCAATAATATGCTTAAAAGTGGGGTGCACATATTTGATAAACAGGGGTTCAGTTATCGAATTCGAGCAAGTGCTGCAGGCCTGTTTACGTTGTTTCAGCGATTGACGGTATGCAGCCCTATCGCACTATTTATTCATGGTGCATATTTATGTAGGCCGAGCATTGTGATTACGCTAGCGTAAGGGTTTATGTGCTCGTAGTGGTTGCGATATGCCGACGATTTTTACTTGTTTGCTTTTCTGCCACAAATTGGGCCGAGTGTACAGCAACTGTATCGCTCTTTTCCTATGGCGCAATGCCAACAAAAAGCAACTGTTAGCATAAACATTCGGTTTGGTACTACTTTGTTTTTACTCTCGGGCAAGCTCCATAGAAAGGCGGAGCACAGCGTTGCACTAGCTGCACACATGACAAAAATTGGCGGAACCCAAATTACGTATTACGTGGTCACTTGCGTTAACAGATTGCGGAAGTTGTATGAAGGAAAAGCCAACGTGATGGTGCATCCAGGAGCGTAAAGTACTGGAAATTTTCAGACCATTTCATTAAATAGTTCCAAATCACTTGCCCACATTTCGTACAGCGTTAAATACAAAACGTCAAAGCGGTGCGTAGCGCCTATCGTAGAGGGTTTGAAACTTCTTTTGGGCATACAGCCGCTTCCGGATTCGTATGGAAACGTAAGTTGTTTAAAAGTCAAATTTGGCGCCACTTTCCACTAACGGCAAGCATGACGTCGCCTTTGTTTTTTCGTTTCTTACCGGACATGCCATAGGGTGCTTTTTAGATGCGAAGCAGCTTATGGCGGGGGCTCTGTCACTTCCGCGGCGTCCACCCCCCACTGCGTAGGCGCGTCCCCTCCCCCTTTCTATTCTCTCCTACGCTCCCCCCTCTCCCTCCTCTAGGCGTCTACAGAGCGGCGCCCATGGAGGAAAGAAAAAGTAGGAGGCGGCGTCACGTGACTTCGCTAGCTTCGGCAAGCCAACCTCCTCTGTAGCCGCTCCGAGGGCCTAGTGCGCGGTGCATCTTGGGTAGGATTAGGCCCACAAGGTTGCCGGACCACTCGAGGTTGTTTGTTTGGCACCCGGTAACTTTTAGTGGCGCCTACCGCTTGCAGCAGCGTTCGCGGCATGGGCCCCGATGGAGGAAGGACGGCGAGAGGCCGACGAAAGGCGTGCCTGACCCGTGTCTATATAATTGATAAGGCGCCATTAACGCACGCTACATGTTGTCGATAGACTTGCCAGCGCTCTCGCGTGGAAAGCTGTGCAGAGCGTCAGACCGCGATCCATTTTTGCCACATTAAGGTTTGTGGAATCAGCTGTTGTGCCCTTGAACAGCGATGTGTGTTTTCTAGCAAATTTTGGCCTCGCTGTTTTGCACTTACAGGTGTTTTGAGGAACATCATATGTCGCGTTTCCATTTTGTCAGTCTCCGATGTGCGTCCTTCGTTTTGAGACAATTAAACAGCATTAGCCGGCTCGACACGGCGAGGTCGTCGCCGTTTATTCGGATTTACGGTCTGTTTTTTTAGCAGTGTGTGGTGCCACGTCGTTACGCTCGTCGGGCGTCCAGTCGCGTTACCTATGTAAAGAAGCATTGGAACCTTGTAGTTGGCCGCCCTCTTCAGCGCCTTACAGTGGGGTTCGTTTTTCAGCGCTCTGTTGAAAAAGACGCCGCTCGTGCTTGAGGTCCGGGCCCGTTTGGACAAGACCGTTGCCGCACGCCTGCGTCTAGTTTCATCTAATAAACACCCTAACGGTGGACGGAATTCGCGTGTCATGTGAACTAGGCCATGGACGTCGGCAGGATTTTGTTTTGAAGGCGGCGAAGCCTGTTATTGTATTCATCGCCCCACCCCCTCCAACCAGATGGTTGGAGGGTACTCGTCGTTGGGCACAAAGCCGCTCACCATGCAGGCAGCTTTCGTTCGCTGCAACCCGGTGTCCGCAGCGGCGAGCCGCGGGAACGTAATGTTCAGTAGTACTGTAGTAGTTAGATGCATTTCCTCGCTGACATTACACAGACTCGGCAGCGTCACACGTTCGAACATTTGACAACTTTGGCCAGCGCGTTGCCTCGGCGTGCGCGTTTGTCACGCCGGATATACTCCGTGCAGAAACCTACGCCATCTCCGCAGCAGACGCATCAAAAGCGAAACTCCCCCGTCGACTAAATCGCCCGCTTGCCTATCACGTGATCAGGGCCTATTTCCCATGATTCATTCCTTTAAATTTTTTATGACTAGGCTTCAATATTGTCACGTGACGCCGCCTCCTAGTTTTTCTTTCCTCCATGGCGGCGCCCGTGTCCCTCGCCCCCACAGCGCATGCGCGTCCCCTCCCCTCTTTCTCCTCTCCTGCGCTCCCCCTTTCTCTTCTCTAGGAATCCTATACCACGGCCGGTCTGGACGCGCTCGCTCGCTCTCTCTTTTACGGCCTGCGCACGGGGGGCTGTTGCTACCTATCGCCGCAACTTGGCGGGGGCGCTCCGAGCCAACCCTCTCTAAACCAGCTCCCGGCCGTTGCGGAGGCTAGCGCGCGCTGGGAATGCTCGGCCTCAGACTTGCCGTGTCACCTTCTGAAGCTCCTCTATATGCTATGCATGGTACCAATGCGATGAGAATACGGTAGCAAGCATATATATGGCAACTCTGGTGCTTTCCGCTTTTCTGAAGGAGAGGCACAAGCCACTGATTCGCCCGCTTCTGCCGCTCGTGAGAGCACTTAGCGATGCGCGTCGCGCTCAGAAGGCTCGGCTGCATGATTCGTCACCGACCGTCAGAACAAATGACACGAAACATTCTTTTTTGAAAGAAATTGGTTTCCAAAACGTTTACGTCAAATGCACATATGCCAACCACTAATGTACTTGAAAATGGTAAAATATGGTCATTTTTATTCAAGCTGTCGCAATTCTTGCTTTATTATTAAAATAAATACCTCGAAAAGGGGAAAGTCACACTCCCCACAAGTAGCCGTGAGTCGCAATCACAGCAGAAGGAACATAATAATAATAATAATAATAAACTCGCACCACACCACGCTGAGTCCCTGCATGCATATAAATTCCCAAGCTCTCACGTGTCCAGACGCGGTCTTCAGCGTGCAAGAGATGAGAAAAATCTTTTTATGCAATAACGTACGCCGCAGGCGAAGAAAAATAAAGAACTTTCACAGAAACCGTTCAGCATCATACAGAATGTTGTCCTTGGTACTAAAATAATATAATGCAAAAGAAGAACTGAAAAAGAAAAAAGGCACTGCTGGTAAAACACTGTCGTGATGCTTACAGCTAGTTTAAAGTAGTCACATCGTTCACAGCCGGAAATGTTTCCGCGTGGGCTTGTGAATATAGCCAGAAGGCTTGTCATTCTGATCTGTTAACTTTTTTGTGCAGTTCACAAGAAGAATCCGGAAAAGCTTTTCAGAGATGATGTGCGCCGACACTCTGGCTTGACTCTTGTCCACACCTTCCGGACAGTCCAGAAGCGGCGAATCTTCAAGATATGACTGAACAGTAAATTGCAGTGTCTCGAGGATTTTCTTTCGGTAAAGATATTTCACTGCCTTCTCGAAGAACGTCACAATCTCATATGATGGTTCCGGGAAACATTTTGACAATCACACAATTGAGCGGTTCGCCACAAGGCTGAGCAAATCCGTCTCATTGTATAAACTAAGCAGAAGGACGCACTTCGGGACATCTGCATCAGCATGCCGTCTATCATCCGAGAACTGTGTTATGTTTATGAAGGACGCCGTGGTGGAAGGCTCCGGGAATTTCGACCACCTGGTAATCTTTAGGGTGCACCTAAATCCAAGCGCACAAGCCCCAAGCATTTTCGCCTCCATCAAATATAAGATGGTCAAGTTTGACCAACCAACCAACCCATTCTTGTTGCTAGTAGCACTGAGTGTGCCTCTTCTTTTGCCGAGTGCATGAGTACCTAGAAAGCCAGACTATCCCCACACGCACCTGTACTGCTTCCACCACTTTCTACATGCGGAAAAAATAATTAGCACGGTAAAGTGGCCGGGAATAGCTGGTTTACTATACGAAGCGCATGCAGAGCAACGCGCATTGGGGGGTTGGCTCGCGACGCCCTCGCGCGGAACGCGCCGTCGTCCTGTATAGAAACAGATCCATTGTAGTCGTGGCAGTTGCTCAGGCCGTAAAAGAGAGAGCGAGCGCGCGCGTCCAGACCGGCCGTGCCTATAGACCTATTCCACCCGGCCTACGTCACGAAGATGCGGTGGCGCTGTCGTCGGGAGTTTTGGTTTCGCATGGTAGGCAACCGCCGGCGCGCCTACCGTAGCAGCCGCTGTGTTTTCGCTGGTGCGTGCGCTTCTCACCGCCGTGAAATGAAGAAAAAAGTGTTTACCGATGACCTGCGCCGTGGGTTGGTTGCTCAGCAACGCACAAGATATGTGCGATAGGTTTTTATCGGTTTCCTGCTTATGTCTGTCTTAAGGAAAGGGACGAACCTGTAATGCCGGTTGTTTGGCGCATCGGTTATGCGCCAAACATTTTCGTCACGGTTAAGCGTATGGGTAATTATTTGGCATTAGTGCGGCTTGTTTCATTTGAGAGAAATAGCATTGTCACAAGTTTGGCAAGTGTAATGCTCGACACCAAATTTCTTGGCATAAACAAAGTGCGGACACAGAGCGATGACGCTTACCGCAAAGCGCGCACGACGTTAGCTCAGCTCGATGTGTAGAAGTAATCGCGGTCGCCGTGTATTATTGAAGTGGGGAAGCTATACATACGTCATACGAATTTCAATCACTCAAATGAAACAAATGTATAAGAGCTTAATTCGCGTAGCCGTGAGCGAAAGGCCGATTACAGCGACGCTTTTGCAAATTGCTTGTGGCTGCGATAGCATACACACGAGAAGTGTCTTTGGCAATGCTGTAGTGGTTACGATGCGCTTTAATTTTTTTTTCGATTGTCAGACTGCTCGAATGAACTACACGCTTGAAATGTGCCGCGTCGTCACAGGACTTCACGCCGTCACGATCGGAACTCAGCGTATGGGCAGAGCCGCAAGCCGCGGTTATGCGCCTTGCTGTCAGTTATTTGAGAGCCTTGTCCTTGGCGCGTCATTGCATTTTTGTGTGTGTGCGTTATCACAGCCGTATTTACATAGGTTCTAGCGTCACCAATATCGCATGCTTGAGTTACATTTGTTTTTGCGCAAGGATTTCGTGTAGGGATTAGAGGCTTTAGTCCGAAACAGTATTTTAGCTGAGGCATCTTCAAGTCGTATATAAACAAGTCTCACTGTTGCAAGTGGTTTATCCTTGCGCTAGTTACCGAATTAAAGCATACGCATGAAGCGATGCCGACATGATAGCTCGCGATCGTTCGCATCATGTTGCAAGGTGCTTATCCTTTCAATCAATTTCTCACATCTTGTCATAGCTGGTCGTCAGCACATTCTTTTCTACATTCATCGAATGCTTCCTACAGAGCTAACGCGACTTCATCTCACGCGGCTGCCCCTCGAAAACTGTTGTAAACACCCGTCGGCGCTCCGACGCCCCGTGCTCGGAGGCAGCTTTCGCACGCGCTTCGCCGGCGGCGGTGGCGCGACCGTGCGGGGCCGCGGCAAGCGGTGGGCGGGGCCTCCGCTCCGCGACGTCGACACAAGCCCTGGTTATATCGCCGGTGCCTACCACTGTTTACCTACATGGAATAGGTCTATACTCTCTACGCAGCGGAGCGCACGACAGGTGGTGCGACAGCTGCATACTCCGCTGGGGGCGCCACGGTAGTTCCACGGTATGAAAATGACGGAGCGCGCGCGCCTCATTTCTCTCTAAAATCCCTCTATTTTTTAAAAGTAGCTCCATTCATTGTCCTTTTCTCCCCCGCGCTCTCCCCCGCGTTTTTCTCCCCGCCATCTGTTGCGTCCCGACCTCCTCCGCTCCCCCATTGGCCGATTCATGTCACGTGAAAGAAGACGAGCACTCCTTCGTATTTTTTTTTCTCTATTTTTTGTTTCTACCGCGCTCCGGTCTCCATTTTCGGACCTGCGCGACGATGGTGCTGTGCTCGCGAACGGATTCAGTACGTGTGTGATTGGGTTACAATGTTAGGAGGAACGTGTTAAGGAGAACAACTGTATTCTATGGCCGTGCTGCTGCGCATTCGCTTATCGCAAGCGACAAGGCACGGCCGCTCGGTAAAAACGCACGTTGCTAATCGAGCGGCCGTGGACAAGGTTACGTGAAAGGCTTTTTAAGTTTCTTTTTGTTTGCATTCCGACAAACGCGACGTACAAAGAAGTGTAAATCGACAGGATCGGGCGTACTGACTTCAAGGAGGCTACAAAAAGCGCAAGGCTTTGTAAAATAAGTCCCACATTTCATGACCCTAACGTACGTTTCATGACCCTGTGCTATGCGTGGTTCTTCAGTACGATTCAGCGATGCCCTTTCTCTCTGCTTCATAGGTAATACGGTAATGCTGCGTCGAAGGTGCGTGCGGCTGGCCTGGCGATGCTGCGTGTGTTTTTAACACGCTGAAGTTCACTTTTCTTAGAATAGGCTCACATTGTTTTATGGCGTTGTTTTGCGTCGACAGTGTGTAGTGTTATCGGTTATCTGCGATCTGACCAAGCACTCGTGTGCACATCACTGAGGAAAGAGCATAAAACGCGGCTGTCTGATAAACACGGGTCTTTTGGGGTAGGTGGCTACATCGGAGCGGCGTCTGTCTCTCGCTCGCATCCCCGCTCAGGCGGCGGTCGCGACACAGTGCTCGCATCTTGCGCTGGCCTGTGACTTCAGAGCAACTTTATTAGGGCCATGTGTTCACGTCGACCAGAAGTTAGCACCGAACGCAGTCGTTTAGCTTCAATCTACTCCCGCATGTGTTGATTTAGTGTGTTGTGTTTAACCTTTTTATTAACTTCTTGAAGTGATCTCGCTATTAGGGAGGTCGTAATATATGTTTGTGGGTAACGGAGGTCACCTGGGGAGCGTCTAATGTGCACTTTGAGCGCTCCAGCACTCGTGCATCATCCAAAAAGCGCGAAGAAGCGACCTTTTTGATTAACATTGTTCAGCCAAGACGGCTGAAATATTTCACACTCCAGCCTAGCGAGGGTATTCTGCATGTATCGGACGAATCAGCACGTTCACATAAATTCACGCGTTGGAAACCTGGAACCTTCGTAATCATGCGCAAAGTCGCGCTTGTTTACACCGCGAGCATGCGCCGTATACTAACACAAACCCTGCACGAACGAACCATTTACTAGGGATGGTAAATTCGATGAACGATTAATCGATTAAATGTACGCAGTCAATCGATTAATCGTCATCGATTTCCACTTTTCAATTAATCTAATTAATCAATTAAATCTCTTCGATTAATCGATGACGGCACCGCCCCCCCTAACGCCAACACCGCCCCTTGGCCGGAGCGCATGATTGTGAGGTGCGCGACGCCGTGGCGCAGATGTCGAGCGCATATTCTGCCCAAGTAGGAGCCCGGAGCCGCAGGCGGCCATACCCCATAAAGATAGATATGAACACGACCCAGTCGCCTACACCGTTTTATTTAACCCCCAGATTTTGGTTGCTTCCCGTGTAAGTGCCACATTGTATTATGCGCTGCTTATTTCTTGACTGGTTCAGTTCTTATTGCCGTTTTATTTTACTCCTTAGCGAATTAAAGATTATTTGTCACCAATGAAAGAAAGGGAAATAATATATTGTAAGGAGGAGAGGGCGGCCTGATCTAGTTCGCCCCGGCCTTCTACTGTAATTTGGGCACAACGCTACAGGGGAAAAAGAGTGATGAAGCATGATGATGGGAATAAGAATGAGTGATCTGTATATACATAAGACATGACTGCTTGTGCAAAGGGGACATAGACGCTAGTAATCATTTTTCATTACGATTGGTCCCAACTAGCCCAACTGTCCGCCTTAACGCCTATATACCCTTTGATAACTGTAATGCTAGCTTCCCTACAATGCAGTTAGCCTAACTTTTGGCAGCTATTCACTTCTGCAAAACAGCGTGCTATGACGCGGGAAATGTCGACTCAGCTCTCTTGAAAGCACTCATAATAGTCAAACCCCAGCACGTGTAACTGGGACCTCGCCTCCACTTGAAACGTGATAGGGGCCGCCATTAGTTGGGCGGATATGCTGTGCAGGAAACGCACTCGAGGATTATGAAAAACGTCTAATAGTTGCATAATGGAAAGAAGACACTTTAGCTGCATTTAAGTCTAATAGTCGCTTTTCATAATCCTCAACTTTGTGCATTGGTATACCGAACGTCTAGCATCCAGTTGATTTCTATAGAAAAAATGAGCTTGTAGGTTGTGGTAATTCTGTACGGTCGCCTATTTCTGGTGAAAATCAGTTTTCATCTATTGCTTGTACTCCCGCGTCAGCGAGCTCTGAGGCCGCCGTCCACTGCTGTGGCAGGAATGGCGGACAGTCGCGAAATACTATGTGTTCTAATCTCTGATACTTTAGACAGCGCTCACAGTTCGAGCTGTAGGCGCGATTGAAAAGGTGCGCGTATAGCGCCGAGTTAAGTCGGCGACCAGGTGAAACCTGTGCAGTATACCGGTGCAGCTTCCGTTTACGCTAGCCGGGGAAAAAAAGAAAAACTCGTGTCACTCTATTTCCCGCAGATGCCTGCAATGATGGCCTGTTTGAGACGAGTATGTTGCTGTACATTCTCACAAGAGTGACTTCAAGGAAGAGATCACGTCACTTCGTGCTTATAGTATTATTGGCGGCTTTCACAATGTCTAACGGACAAACTGAGAAATGTTGCCATCCCTACAAGAGCGAGCCTCTTTAACTTTGCTTTCCTCCTCGTCTCTTTTTTTTATGCTTTCTCGGGATTGCCTCACCCTCGGCCACACTGCGTGTTTCCGGTGCGACTTTCCAACTAGTGTGGTCGCCGAAAGCTCCTCCAATTTCGGTTCGTTCTAGTAGGCAGACTTCGACGAAATACGACCTGCTGCCCAATCGTCCCTGGATCATGACCACTCACGAAATCTTGGACCCTTGACAACATCCAAAGACGACGGGCTCCCTGTGTTGAGTGGGCGAAAGTGCGAATTTTCACGCAGCCGCTAATGCGCACATTTGATCTGCAGCGCGTCGGATAACTTGTGTCGATATCAAACACAAGCAACGCCTCTCAAACAACAAAGCATCATTTTTTCAAGCACTTATAAAAATGTCGATTAATCGATGAAACATCACAGTGAAAACAATTATTCAATGAAAGGCTAAATCGACGAACGATTAACGCTTAATCGATTAAAAAATTTAATCGACCATCCCTACCATTTACGTCTTAAATAATAGTAATTTTTTATTCTTTTTCGCTCGATTTAAAAACTACATTATTAACGCCATTCACTGACTGAAGCATGAAATTCCGCACCTAAGAACTGCTACGCAGGGCTGCAACGAACTTTTCCGCGTATTTCCGCCTATAGCGCGTCAGCCGTCGTCTGCTGTGGCAGGTCCTGCATAGGCGGTGACACCATCGAAACGGCACCGGGCGGGAGAGGGAGGCGGAGAATTTAGGAGGAGGAGAGAAGTGGTTGCCGCTACTTTCCTAGGAGGGGCTTTAATTTCTCTCTCTTGTGCAGCGCCGCAACGAGCGCCCGGGCCACCGCGTACTCGCTCTTCCCTCTTACGCATTCTGATTCGTCCTCTCAATAAAATTACACGATCTCCCGCTCAAGCTAACCATCTCACCGCTGCTTCGCATCCACATATGGTCCGCTTGAGCGGGATTTTGCGTAATTTTTTTACTTCCGCTGGATGTTTTCCCTCCTCAATAGATGACGCTAAGCTCCACAGGAGCCGCCATTATTCAAACACATGGTCTTCCACTGAAGTTTCGTTGCCGTGTGTACAGATACTTTGAAAACGATGCCCGTCAACTTCGCGGGAATTTTGCGATACTCCTCTGTTCCAAAGAAAAAAAAATCTCTCCCAACGCTACCCGGAAGTGGGGCAATATATTCAAAGAGCAAGAGAACAGAAAATGGCTGAAGTCCTGACGTGCACTGATCTTGCTTATTTTCCCTTGCGACGCTTGTTTGTGAAGCTAGCAACGTGCTCGTCCAGCCGAACGTGGAAACCGATCAGTCTAGTGCGACGCGTCCTTCGTGCTATCATGCTTCAGGTATTCAAAAAAGTTTGGCGACAAGCAATCCGCGAGGCAATATACTCCAAAAGGAAGGTCTTTAAATTGCTGCAATGTGTCCAGTGGGCATGCTTTGCAAGGGTTTGGCATTAGAGGCCCTAGTGAGCGTCACACGGCGCACAACCATGTCAGTTCTGCCCCGTCCGCCGCACTAATGGCAATTAGTTCACCTCTGTTCTCTGATTGTGGCTCCTCATCTCAGCTGATGTGTGAATAGGTATTTTTGCACATTCTGTTGTCTGTAACACATAGGTGAAAGGAGGCATTAGGAGCATTCAGAAACGACGCCAAGGAAATGCGTGTTTAGGAACTTCTGTCAGGGCAACAGAGTCGTCTCGAAAGCACTCGATCAACGGACGCAAACGTCGCTTGATAAAGATATCTTGGGCGATAATATTTCCTTGTTGCAAAGCGTCATTGAGCGTGTGCTTTCCTTCATTCTTTAAAGCGAACTGATCAGCCACAGTGCCATACCACTAGCAATTTCGCCTCTATCGGAAATGCAACCGCCACGGCGCGGACAGTACCCGCGTCTTTTTGGTCAGCCGCCGAGGCGATCAGTACGTCTTCGTGGGATTATAGGTGCATTAAAACCATTTTATTTTGGCATTCACTCATTTCTGATACCCCGAACTTAGTCCAATTGTGTTTTCTATTCACCTGTACCTGTTATTACCTCCTAGTGACAAATCAGCTGCATTTGATGAAAGAGCTTGCGTCCACCGTCTGTAAATGCCAAATGAATTTCACTACTATTGAAGGTTATTTCGATTTGGACATGTAACGTTGCTTGGCATTTCCTTACGTTCGTACACTTCGCATTAACCTTTGTGCAGCACGGCAAGATCGAAGCACACAACAAAATACTTTGTTGCAGCTCACTGTTTTGTCTAGTTTCTGTTTTTAACGAGTCTCCAATAAGAGAAATCGAGTGCGCCTTTTTCAGGAATCTTTCAAATTTATGCACACAGTACCCATGACGGATGTCTCATTTGAATTCCTTTTCAGTAAACCTTTCCTGTTGAAGCAACCTGTGGTTCCTGGCCAACCTCTTTGTCCAAAAGGCAGGCAATTGTGGAGGGCACCTCTGGCTCATACACTATATCAACGATTTCGAATATAAGGGTGCATTAAGAGAATACCGGGACTGCTGTCGTGTCTTATGGAAAATACTTCTCGCAAAACCTCCAAAAGACTATGGTGTTACAAATGCAGGGTTATTTATAAGAGGCGCTTGGTGGAATTTATTTTTTTTCTGTTTGACGAAGCTTGAGGCTGAGTGCTTCGAAGCTTTTATATCATATGGGCTTTCGTTTAACCTCATCACATATTCATTCGTTAACGCCGATGTGCCAAGCTACGAGCGTGGACAGGTAGTTAGTTATTTAAGTAAGGCATGTTACTGCCTAATCCTAAGGGGTATTTCGACTAATGGTGCTTGGAGTTCAGTTTAAGCATTGTAATTAGGCATAAGCCATCCATTCAGGCATTAAAAGTGATAATCGAATGATTGTTGTGAAATTGGTTAAGCTTCTTGCCTTCCTCCTTTCTCTCCTCTCTCCTTGTCTCACTCTCGTGCGCGAGCTGTGTAATGCTGCGGAGTTCTCAAGCTCACACCTAGAAATATATATTAGTCTGAGAAATCTGTTATTGTTATTCTTACATTTACTGATGTTGTTAAAGGGGCAGACAACCAATTTTTAAGGTACCTGTATTCTTTATTTCAACGGAAAACTTACCGGTCAGTGTCCTGTCACGCAATGACAACAGGGAAAACGCCGTAAAACATTTTTATGATAATTTTAGGCCTATGGAGTCTTACATGCAGCACGTTGCAAACAGTGGCCGACAATCGTCCGACGTGCTCGGGCAAGGCTATGCCTCCACAGAGCGCATGCGCGCCACGCCTGGGAGCCACTGAGCGCATGCGCTGAGGTCAAAAACAGGTTTTCGGTTGCCGCGATGGCAGCGCCGCTTCTCAGCATTGACTCCTTTAACTGCATAGAAAGGAAATAGAAGGGCGGAGACGCGTTTTTATGTGTCGATTGCTACTTTAAGGCCGAGTTACGGTCGTATGAACACCAACAGGCGACGTACGACAATTCAGACTCCGAATAGCAGCACCAAGGCGTCTCCGCCAGGCCGCGCCACATTTCAGTTGCCGCAATTTTGAAGCTCAATTTAAAAATGCAATTCTTGTTCAAATCGTGATAGGGTGCTCGATTGCATTCCTATAATTCAAGCTCTTTCAAAATCCACAAATGTCCACTCACACGTTCTGGCCAATTGTCGGTCTCTTTAATTTATTGCTATATTTTCATATGTATGTGTGTGCTTATTTACGTCAGGCGGTACAGGGGAGCAGAGGCCTTCGTCATGCCTTCCAGCCTTCAGCCCCGGCTTCATCCTTCTGTACGAGGGGAAATAACGTTCACTTCACTACAAACACACGGGCAAAATATGATTGCAACTTGTAAATTTTGCGTAATATGAGCAATCAAGTACCCGCAAGCCAACCTTTCGACTCCTGTGACAACGTAAATTTCGCGCAAACTTCGTTTTGCGAAGATCGTTCGTTTCCTTGAGCAACGCAGTAATAGATGTATTTTTTGTTTGTGAGATCACGCGACCTCATGGTCTCACAACATAAGGCCACGAGGTCGCGTGCCGCCATTGGCAACAGGGAATTGCAAAAGCCCTTTCTTTTCTAGGTAACCTGTCTTTGCCGAACTTGTGAAAGTTGTGCTTCGCCTTCTTGCATGTCTCCTTCATTCGTCTTGATGACTGTGTAATGCTGGAAAGTCATCGTTAGTCCGCAAGAAAACCGTTGTCGCCGAGTATGTTGCCGAGTGTGGCATACAGAGCGACTGCATGTCCCACCCATCGCGCAAGTGTCATACGCGGAAATAGGAATCGCGAATAGCTTAAAGAGCGCCGCTGCCCCTACGTGCAGATCACGACAATATGCACGTAATCAATTTTATGTCTCTGTGGGGCCGCTTCGGTCAGGCACTGCCGCATGTGCGTTTTGCCTCGAAAATCAGACTGTTTTGGGAACGTCGAGAACGCTCTGCTTCTACAGGACACGGGCGCCTCGCGGCCGCATTTAATCACAATTGCTGAACAGCAGATGGCCATGGAGTACGTACGCTCAGTAATGAGACACCGAGGTGCCTTCCTTACGCAGGTGTCAGCGTATTTTTGGCGATCGGCACAACTGTGACGCATAAAGGAACACTGAAGTGAGCACCGATTTATGACGTTCCTGCGGCACGCAACGATGAACTAAAAAAAAGAGAAAGCGTTGTGGTTTACCGCCGCTTTCGTGCCACTCCGCTAGTCACGTTATAGCGAAATGCTAATGCACATGTTGCACATGTATGCACATGTTGATCAACTTCGAAATTCCCAAGTTCAGCGGACGAGTTGCAATCCATTTGGTGGCTACATCAATCTGTGAATAACCACGCCGGCATGCGACGACGCTTATTCACAGACTGACGGTGCGTAGCTGCTTTCGATTCCTGTGTTGCGCTTGCTTGTATACAGATGCAATGTGTGTGCCTCGATACTTTGAATTCTGTCCTCGAAAGCGCCGAAATTCTCCCACTTTTGTGCTTTACCAGCCAAGACTCCCGCATTTGTTAGACTTGGGGCTGCGATGATAGCTTACAGGTGCTTCAATCGCGCACGTCCGGCACGTGGCATCAAGCACTACACCACCATGCTCCAGCAGTTTGCTCCAAGCTACCATGGTTGATCCAGTCACGATGTTTCTAGGTGGTGTAATTAAGCCTCAAAACGCCGTTAATGAAATCTGAGCGTTACACGCCGAGAATTAAGGCTAATTAAGGCACTTCAGAAGCTCGATGTCATTTTAACATTGAGCTGCATAGAGCAGCTACGCTGCAAGATAAACAGAGACAACTCGGGGAACTCTCTCTGTGACGTCAAGATGATCGCGGAACCCAGCCACTCCTGTGATCCCCCTTGTGGCCAGTAGGCAGTGGGAGGGCGCACCATCATTTTTTGCGGCTTAATGGCGATCGCGTGAGCACGAGGTTGGGTTCATAGACGTCCCCCTGATATCGCACTCAAGCAGCGTGCAGGGGAATGGAAAAGAAAATATACTGAAGAAAACTGGGAGGCGTACTTATTTAGTTTGTGTTAAACGTGCCGTGGGAGTAGGATGTTTGACTATCAGTGATCATCCCATTTATGCCCGCCAGATCGCAGGGTGTAGTGATTTCCTGGGATGAGATCTTAGAGGAGCAATTCAGAAGTTAAAAGGCGGTCTGGGCCCTCATAGTTCTGTCACGTACCTAAGGTTCTGTGGCGTCAACGCCATATCCCAACTCTAAACGTGTAACTTTCCGTACGTATGACGCTCAACGTATGCATAACAACATTGAACGGAAGCTGTTGACTACAGCCTTTGAAAAGAACACGACAGTGTGCGAAGTGTACGATAAGTAATTAACTTCGCACCATCTTACGCGACTTCGATATTTTGGTTCTGTGGAGGAGGAAGAAAGGTTAGTCCGTGGTCCCAACAGTTCTTTCTACATACACGTAGCTTTTTCGATAAGAAACTATAAGTTCAAGTAATCCGCATTATACCACAGGAATAGATTGAAAGAGCGCTACGCGATGAATGCTGTGGAGGCGCGAGTATACAGCGAAATAGAATGCAATGTTTTTGCTGCAGTTTGGATAACCAGGCTAATTTAAACATGGTTATTTTCGTCGATCACCTTCGCTGTGTTCCGCATGTACGCTCGTCTTGTTACTATAAGAAACTTCTTAGAGTTCTTTTGTCTTGTTTTTGTTTCAGTTGTAAGCTCATGTAAACTAACACGACAATGCAATTGCAATAACGTTCTCTGTATCTGTAGGTTTGTTGACGTGTTGCGTTACAGTGGAGCTGCACAGCTCCACTCAACTGTGGTTCTCCGGCGTCCTCAGCAAAAAAAAAATTAGGGCTAATACCGCAGGTATTACGGAACACCGTGAGGTGCAAAGTTTCAAACATTATGCCAATAATAATAATAATAATAATAATAACGAATCTGGCAATATGTGCGAAAACGAAATTCTGTTTTCAAGCGTGCTAACTTTTTTAGACCCGTGAACAGGTACTGAGTTACTCCTGGACACTCCTGAAACTGTGCTTCTGTTCCATGTGTATAATGCAAGGGCAGGGGAATCGAGGACATATGAAAGAAAAGAGTTAGTTTTGGTTAGGTAAATTGTTCCTTCTCTGTTAAGGATTCCCTATTTATCGGGTAATGATATCCTATGAGCGTCAATCTCGCCTCGTTGTGGTATGTTGCCAGCAAGCAAATTGGAACATTATTCTTGTTCTAGGCAACTCATCTAACAGCAGCCAACAATTAGGAGCTTCCTCTTCAAACGTTCGCATTCCACTTTGGCTCATCCAGCCACTTATACGGAATCTTAATGCGTTCGCTTCGAAGTATCGAAAGGCAGTGGCGAACCGTAAGGAGTTCCGTTCCATTGCCACTGAGCTACGACTCATGAGCCTTCTTTCCCTGCCTCGGCAAATGACGCGTTTTAATTATCGACCAAATAAACTGTTTACACGTTGGGATCATATTACGCGTTGGCAGTTGTTTGCAGTCATCAAGATTTCCGCTAATTTATCTTTTTAGCTGTAATGTCATGAGACCATCACACGCTTCAATTCCTAAAACAGAATACAGTCGTAGCACTGCTTGAGGAAACCTTCTGATGAAGAGCGCATAATTCAGTTTAACGCGAAACACCCTCATGATACTTGAGCGAATATATCCATCTGCCTAACTTTCTGTAAAGTGATACAAGGCCTGTAAGATAAAATATGGAAGGTTTTACAGGGCACACATTCGGTATATAGCGGCATTTAAGGAACTACTCGAAGCTTCCGACTTCTGAGTATGCAAGTTATCTAAATCTTGACCAGCGTAATACGTCAAAACGAATCCCAAACCTTCCAAGTGTTCATGATATCGAAACCTCCACGACTTCAGCAGTGTGGAGAGTCTTGATGCTTGACCATTGCAAGGGGTAATGTATGAAATATTGCATCCGTTTGCGATATGGCTCGAAACCTTCCAAGCCCATAGTCGTCTTTAGCCCATCATTCCAACTTCCTGAGTACACTCGCCGTAATTTAGTTTTTCTAATGTTTCTTCGAAAATAAAGGCAGTGTGCTCACGCATTTCAACTCTTCCTCAAAACTGGAGCTAATGCTCACGCGCCCCTGTATCCATGGTCTTGTAGCTCACGATAGCAATCATGACCCACAAAGTGCATAGCACCAAGTCCAATAGCATTACTACGGACAGTGGACTTAATGCGCCATCAAACCCCTGACAATGTTATGTAGGCTAGCAGCCAAATGGAGTTAAGTCACCACGTCAGCTGAAGCATTCGCACTTTCGAAGTATTCGGCCCGCCACGGTGGTCTAATGGCTACGGCAGTCGGCTGCTGATCCGAAGGTCGTGGGATGGAATCCCGGACGTGGCGGCTGCATTTCCATGGAGGCGAAATGTCGAGGCCAGTGTACTGTGCGTTGTCAGTGCACATTAAAGAACCCCAGGTGGTCGAAATTTCCGGAGACCTCCACTCCGGCGTCTCTCATAATCAATGGTAGTTTTGGAACGTAAAACGCCACAAATCAATCAAGTATTCGTAACTTCGCATGAACGACAGCTGCTAAATAATAGCCCTTGAATAATAACCCTTGAATGATAACCCTTGAACGATGCCCTTCAGCGTGGCGTGAAATTACCTCTTCCCGCAAGCTGAATAGGATGCTGCTGCAAACAATGCGCCATTTCGCTATCAGTACGTTATTTAATCATTTCAGAGAAAGACACTCATAGAGGTACGAAGGTTAACGTAGAAAGCATCGCGCGAAGCTCTGTTACTTTGACAGGCGCACTACCACATTTCAAAGCGGTCATTTCCACCACGCGTTAGGCAGTCATAGGACGCTGCCGTCGCTGCATCTACACGAGGCAAAGCCCTCGGATACGCTGGCAGTCCGTGTGGTCGGCTCGCCGCGTGCGATCCTTCAGCGAACCGAAGCTATACTGCTCTCTCGAGGATGGCCAGGGTGACACAGATCAGGGTGCTGCATAAATGAAATTGAAATCATTTGTATCGTTCGTGCTTCCTTTTAGTGAAATGCACAGGAGAAATTACACCTAAATAACAGTCTTGTAGCAAGATAGCTATAAAGCTGAAACAGCAGGGGCTGATAGAAAGTAAGTTGTTCCTGATATACTGCGGTATTTTTAGCAGCCTAACCAATGACAACGGGCGCACACTATTGGCTAGATTTTCCATTAGTCAATGTACGACCGCAAAGCTTGGAACACTTGCAAAAGACGATTTCTACGCGTGAATACCTTAGGCAGGAGCAAGGAACAAAATACCGCGGGCGAAATGTTAGAAACATTATTCATAAAAAAGGGCCGGTGAGAATTGTGTGAGCGACACACGAATAGTTTGGCACCCAATGCGGAAAATTTCTATCAAGTGTGGCGAAATAACTTGCTGTGTATGCAAGGTCAGATGACATCCCGTGCGTGTTTCAAGTTTTCTTGTATTGGTGAGCATGCGCAGCTTGTGGTGACATATACATATACCTGCTGTCTACGTTAAAATAGTTGTTAGTCCGCAGCTGTGTTGCTCTAGCTAGCTTCTTTCTTCTATGTACATTGGCTGCGCTGTATCAAGACGAAGTCTAAGCAATGAGACAACGCGCAACTGCACACAGCTCGACGATTTGCGATTATATCCAAGCCTTTACCCGGAGCGCCTGGCGAAAAGGTTATCCAAAACGGAAAACTGGGATCTTCGCTATTATTACACAGACTTTCATTAAACGAATAAGCCAGACATTGAATTGAATATTTAGATTTTGGAATGTGCTGGTTTATATCACCGACTCTTTCCGATATATGTGAATCTACGGTCGCTGCATGAGCAGAACAGCAGTTACTGACTACGAGTGTATGACTGTTTCATTTCTGTAGGAACACTGTAAGCGATCAATACTTGCGCATAACACTAACCATGCTCAACCCGACACCAGATTTCGAGAACAGCTTTTCACACTTAGCGCATATCAACTATTACTCTTGTCCTGGCTACTATTTCCGCGCAACTTTAAGAACAAACAGCAAACTCACTCGGTAGGTGTATGGGCTCCCCAAGAGCGTAGCCCGTTCGAGCGGCAGAAATCCGGTAGGGTTTGGAGTTGAGCGCTGCCGCCGCTGGTGCTGCTCTAGCCGGAGGGCATCCGGACATAACGTCATGGTAGCACTTGCGCTGGAAGACGTGGAGAGACCTGCCGCACTCGTTGTTGCTCCCAGATAGCCAGAAACGCAGCAGCTCGGTCGATGCCCGTTGCGTAGCATTGTACATGCACACTTGGATGAAGAGCGACGCAGATGGTTGAACAGCGTCGACCCACCAAAGATGCCTTTGAAGACACCGGTCAGTCATCTGGGAACGCGTCAGGGCTTTGTGAGCGGGTAAACAGCTAACAACACTTGTACTGCTGCGGCATCTTGTGCCGCATCGAACAGCAAACTGCGCTTCTTCACCTTTTGCTCGCTAGCAATCTCCACGGATGCGCCAACCAAACCCGTCCCAAGACCTTTATTGCGCACTCTGCTTCAGCTGTGTGCACAAGATGTTATACATTTTCATGGTTTCAGGGACCTCATAAAGAAAGTAGGAAAAGTAGTGTGTGTATGAATAATGGACATGCCAAATAAGGAATGACAAAATTTTTGAAAAAGAGAAAATAAAACGAGCACGTCCAAGTAGTTGTTCAAGTTTTACGTGGATCGTTAACACAAATTTACGGCAGTGCAAAGCATTTAAAATAAAGCGCATTTTCATCGTTTGATGTCGCTATCTGGCTTCAGTGGATTTACTCGTCTCCATTTCGTCCTAAATAAGAGGTTTTATTCAAAAGTGGCGATTGATTTTCAGTATGGCGCATATGTAGAGAAGGTAATGATTAATGGCGCGCTGCCGCAAAATTCAAATACCTCTTTATGATTAAGAAAGCCAAATAAAGAATGCACAAGAAATTAATTTTGGGAGCTTTCACAAATTGTGCTTGGTCTTCTACCTCTCTCTTATATACTTAGGAACGGCTCATATTGGGTATATACGGGCGCACAAGCTGCGAGTCATGAAACGCATTAAGTCGCGATGTTCGGACTTCCATCGCGAAAGAAATCATTTCCATTTATTTTCGGTTTTCTTATTGATATTCTGTAGTAACATTCACCATCAGCGGTTTAGGTTTTGGTGCGTCGTTCATGTTTTATAGCCCAAAGATTCCATAAATTTTGCAGTGGGAAATAAATTTTTTGACACTTCGCGCCCTACCGGTTCAGGAGAAGGTTAAACAGATGTCCACACGTTTTAATACGTACTTAGCAAGCACACACCCTTCTTAGTATCATAAAGCTGAGTTTCAGCACTCAGCACTGGTAACCTAACTACTTTGCTAAAACGAAGAAACGCACCTTTTTTAGAGTGACAGAGCTGAGCTTCATCGTGCCTTGATTTGAAGACAAGTGAAAATTTGGTGATTGACAAGTAACCATGGACTATCAGCTATAAATAAAAGGTGCGCTGCTTCTTCTCCGTTATTCAGTTTACTAATGGCTCGATTCTTAGCCCACAATGGGCTGTGTAGAATGCCAATCCTATACGCCGTGGATTAGTAACTCATAAAAAATGTTTCTGGTGCGTAGTGAGTTTGTGTTCTAGAGCGTGCAAAAGCTCGCCTTGGTTGATCCATATATCCAGTCTGGCCTCATCAACTCATGCTGCTGTTTTGCGGCGGCGTTGCATCGCTTAACCACATTTTCCGGGGTTGACTGGAGGGCCCCCTGCCCGCCAAGCTCGTCTCGCCACCGAGGAGCAGTCGGAGGCCCATCTTTTCGTCTCTGACCGAGATAAGGCTCCTGGCATGAGCTGAAGACATCATCGTGAAGTACGGCCTGGTAGCCTACCTAGACTGCACCCCTCCCCTACCTCCTAAATAAAGTTGTTACTCACTCACTCTCGTTCGCCATAACATGTGAATAGATGATTTCGATTTTTGGGTTTTATGTCCCAAAACGACGATATGATTATGAGAGACCCGTAGTGCAGCTCTCCAGAAATTTTGACCACATGGGGTTCTTTAGCGTGCACTGACTCGCATAGTACACGTGCCTCAAGATTCCTTCCCGTTAAAAGATCGCCGTAGAAAACCACAACTTATTCGACGTGCCCTTTTCGAAAACTGCGTGGCCGCAGCAGCACTGCGTGCTCCGACTGGATATAGAGACTCCTGCAAGTGTCCCGCGCTTTCGAGAATCCCGGATACATTACGGCATTGTAAATGTTATGATGGATGTAAATTACGTGCGCACAATTTAACATGCTCTACGTCTTCTGTATTTTGTGTTTAGTGCAACAGTTTAAAAGGTGGATAAATTATAAATAATATTTAACTTGCCCCAACGAATAGTCTCAGCTGAGCAAGAGTTCCGCAAACAATATTAATTTCTCTGCAGTCTCCCAACCCGCACATGGACATGTTAAATCCTGGAGCAACGTAACTGAAGTACCCTGCATATACAAAACGGTTTCCTCCGCCTCAATACAGTTTTAATCCTCCTCCCTGTACATGCTCGCTGCGTATTAAGGCAGCACAAGGAAGCGCGATGTAAAGATGACACGTGCTTCCATTGCTAGGCGACGGAGCGTCCCCTTCTGGAACATGCCGCACAAAGGAGAGCGAAGGGAAAAAAATTACGCAGCTTCCGCTAGGTCACGCATGGCCAGATCAGAGCGAAGGTGGATGATAGTTTACTGCAACAGATCACTTGATCGTCATCGTCATCATCATCACCATATTTTAGGTCCACTGCAGGACGAAGACCTCTCCCAACGATTTCCTATCCACCCTATCCTGAGCAAGCTGGTTCCACTTTATGCCCGGAAACATTTTAATTTGATCGCTCCATCTAACCTTTTGCCTGCCTCGGTTGCGTTTTCTCTCTCTTGTTATCCATTCCGTCGCTCTTACTTTCCATCTGTTATCTTTACTCTTCATGACATGTTGTTGAAGGAGGACGGTGACTTAGTGTCGGCATTGTGTGTTCGGTGTACGGGGCCGAAATTTGAAGTGCGCGGGCTTTCCATAAGGTGTGCGGTGCTGAACAAGTGCGGCCGCGCTTGGTTCGTGCGCAATCACGAAAAAGCAGCTCTAGCGACGGTGCCGAACAAGTGACCGAACCACACAGGACGACTGGTACTCGACGGGAGCGAATCGAGCGCCGGGCCTCTTTCCGACTTCCTTCAGCAACGCGGTTCTCACTCGGCTGGGCCTCACCCCGACTCTGGTCACTGCCGATCTAGACGTTCCTATGCTTGGGCAACACCCAGAGCAGACGTTCCTGTATTTGGGCCACGTCCCGAGCATACGTACATACATGGGCCACGTCCCGGCGCTGCTGCTTTCCTGAACCTAGCTGGGCAACGTCCCAGTTTGTGTTCGCGTACTCGCACCTCGTTCCAGCGATGCAGCGGCTCTTCCTGAACCTGGGCCGCGTCCGGGTGCGGTGTTCCGTACCCGGTGCACACCTCGGCGCCGCTGCCGCATTGCCGTGCCTGAGCCACGTCTCCGCGTATTCTCTTGAGACTCGGGCAACCACCTCGCGTCTCCTGAACGGACCGACCCCACCCGGGTGCTGGCGTGGCACCACCAGCGCACTAGATCGAGGCAAGCTCCTGGCCTGGGCTGCTAGGCTACCAGCCGAGTTCTGCGCGCGAACACCTAAGCGGCTGTTAGTGCTCAGGCAAATTGAGTGGCTGTATTTGACTCCCGGTGCGCGGGAACCGCCTAGTCCCCATACGTGTATGGTTCGTGCTTGTCCCATGTGCGCTGTCTGTGATATAAGAGTGTTCCTCTATGCCTCTGGGTTCTCCCATCGTGCGTCTGGCTGACCTGCGCCAACATTACAGCCCATACATGTGCTGTCCAGATCCACTTCTTCCTTTTAGTTGGTATATTAATATCAGCTCCCACTGTCTACTCCCTAATTCATTCTGCTCGATTTTTTGTCCCTTAACATTACACCTGTCATTTTTTTTTCCATTGCACATGCGCGCTCCTTAATTTTATCTCTAGTTTTTTTCGTTATCCTCCACGTTTCTTCACCGTAGGTTAGTACCGGGATAATGCAGTGATTAAATACTTTTCGCTTTAGTGACACCCGCCAGATTCCAGTCATGATTTCGGCATGTCCTCCGCATGTGTTCCATCCCGTTCTTATTCTACGGAGGATTGCCTTTTCATGGGTTGGCGTCCCTTTTGATAACTGCCCTAGACATACGTATTCGTTCACAGATTCTAAGGGTTGATTGTTATTTTTAAAGTTACATTCTTTAGCTATACCCTTGAGCACTACTTCAGTCTTTTACGTATTCATTTTTGTCTAAGTTTAATACCTTCCCGGTTTAGGTCAGCAATCATGTTTTGTAGTTCGCCGCCATCATTGCTTTTGGGCACATTGTCGTCTGCAAACCTTAAATTGCTGTGATAATCTCCGTATATTCGAATTCCCTTATCTTGCCAGTCTAGACGTTTACACACTTCCTCTAAAACATACAGTGAATAACATCGGGTAGATCGTATCTCCTTGTCTGACTCCCCTCTTGATCGGAATTTTTCTGCTATTTTCATGTATGAGTATTGCGGCTGTGCAATCTTTGCAGGTGGTATTTACTGTTTGCACGTATATATCGGGTACACCTTGTCGGCGCAAGACTTCTACAACTGCTTGTATTTCTATGGAGTCAAATGCTTTCTCGTGGTCTATGAAGGCCATATAAAAACGTTTGTTACATTCAGCGTACTTCTCAATTACTAAGTTGACAGCATGGCTGTGGTCCATTGTATAGTAACCTTTCCTAAAAGCAGCTTGTTCTCTTGCTGGGTTAAAGTGGAGTGTTTAGGCATGTTATATAGTGGTGAAAAAATGTCACTTGACATTGCGTAACGTGATTTTGGCTGGAACATATCACGTGACGTTTCGTTTATCGATTACGGCGAAACATGTTACGTGATCACCAAACTCACGTAACACTATATCACGTCATATGTTCCCAAAAATAACGTAATGTCACGTGACATGTTCCCTCAAAAATGACGTAACGAAATGTCACGGGGTAGGTTTCCGGCAACATGACATCCCGTAACGTCACGTGGTATTGGATGATACCGGAATTAATTAATTATGTTAAATTTACTTGGGGTGTACTCCGACTTAAATGTCAGATATGCTTGTGTAATAAATCTGCACATATTACAAGATGCATTACACTAACTCCATATTAGATAATCTCAATCTTTTGTTATCTTCTCCTTCCATGTCCCCACTTTGTGTCGCCTTTTTTGGCTAGAGGAATGTCGCCAGAATTGCTTCGCTTACTTGTTCGCCGGCAGCAGCAGGTGCATGACCAGAATATGCAGCACATCCGCATGAATATCCATGCTCCTTTTTCAACGGCGCGTCAGAGTGGTCGTAATATAGCAGAGGGAATAAGAGATCTTGAATCCTCTTTCAACACGCAATCATAGCGGTCCTAATATTACAGGACACCAATGCGCTATCGACACAACAGTTAATAAGTTTGCATATTAATTTTCCCCTAACAAATATATTACAGTGAGGGACGTCAACAACTGAAATAGCGCCGTCCGAATAGGAAAGCTAAACAATCAAAGGCAATTTGCGGATTCCGCAGCCACGCGCCTTCTTGTAGCACAATAGACCAGGCGGTAAGACCAGGTGCCTGAAAATCAAGCATCAACATCTAGGCGAAGCCCCTCGCAAGTAACACGACGCTTCAACCGCTGATGCTGTTGCATGTTATTCTAGGGAATCAGGCGCACGCTGCAACGTCGCAGGACAGCACGAGGTGATGATGACCGGAGCAACCAGCGGTTCCTAATATTGGGCGATTGATAGAAGACCCTTCATCGAGGCCAGTAATTACATCATTTCAAAGCTGATAGGACGCTAACGGAGAAAGCAAATGCACTATTCAATACGTTATTTAATAACTTCAAGAGAGACTGTTACGGGCTCAAAATAAAAGAAAAAATTAAAAATTAAGCATCTGTGGCCACGATATCCACTCTATAAAATGGCGGCAGAAGCCGTTCAAGCAGACGTTCCATAATCACAGGCCGAGATCGCCTCTGGGGGCACACTTGGAAGGGTCCTTAGAGACATCTAATACCTGTGTCACACGGGCACATTCGAAGGCCTTCGAGTTGATGACCTTCGATAAGCCGACAACTCTATCGACTCAAAATAAGTTCTGGCGCTGCTACATGGCAGTTCTGAACGGCATTGAGCCGCCGAGTGATTTCGCAACAAGATGGTGGCAACCAAAGCACCCACTTCAATTCTAATTCTTCTAGTTGCTTGCTATTCGCAACGACGACAAGAAACAAACTTTAAATTTAGTCTTCCCTTAATCTCATGTACCAAAAGGGACAAAGTATGTGCGACGTTTTGGGGTCATTAGCCAGAAAATGTGCCGATTTTGACACTGCTAAGCCTAAGTTCTTAGCGTGAGCCTCAAAAGTGATTTTATTTATAGAGACCAGATGGTGCCACACGCACTGGTATCCTCCAGCTGCATGCCATTTGTTTTTTATGGCAATGACGGCATATTCGTTCCAGAACTAACGCAATAAAGTGAGACCATTGGTCTCTCGGCACGTTTACAATATTTTCACCAGTTTACGATCCTACTTGACAATGAAAAACAGATAGATCTTATACTACTTGACTTCTCCAAAGCATTCGATCGTGTGTCACATAAAAAACTAATCATAAAAATCGAAGCAGTATTAGGTAAAGGGGCAGTTAGCGACTGGATTAGCGCTTACCTATCAAACAGAGCACAGTTTGTCGAAATTAATCACCAGAAATCTGAAATAACCCAAGTTACATCAGGTGTACCTCAGGGCAGTGTTCTGGCTCCCATTTTATTCCTCATTTTTATAAATGATCTACCTGCATCTATCAAGACTAACATAAGGCTTTTTGCCGATGACTGTATAGTATACAAAGAAATTAATTGTCGCAATGACCACCTAGTCCTCGAAAACGATCTAAAGTCCGTATGTCAATGGTGTGCACAGTGGCAGATGTCATTAAATTTAGGTAAATCGGCTTTACTTAGAATAACCAGAAAAAACATTACATCTGAATTTTCCTACACCATCGGAAACACTCAACTAACTCCAGTTAAGGAACACAGGTATCTAGGACTAATCATATCTGATGACCTCAGATGGGAGGCACACATAAA
>JABSTT010002431.1:0-46010 GCA_013339685.2 Hyalomma asiaticum
TAAGAAAAGGACTTATAAAAAACAAGAGCAGAAGTGGCACATACAGCACAACGCAGGCATGTGTTGAATGAATTGAGGTGCTACTTGCACTCAAGAACTGAGCTTTTAAGATGCACGGAAGAGGAAGTTGGCATGTTCCTTACACTCTTCTTTTATTTGTTGCTTTATGCCTCTGGCTTCTGCACTGAGCTTACTCCTTCATCCACTTCCAACCTGCACCACCCATAAACACAGCCATTCTCTGCTTTCTTCTCCTAATGTGAGCCATTGTACACACATTGATGAATCTTCCTAGCTTTTTCGAGGGAAAGTATCAATGTTTGTCTCCCTGCAAGCTAGTTGTCTTGTCCTTCATTCTTTCTGTTGTGTTTCACTGACTGAAGCATGTGTGCTCGCTGTGTGCCTAGGGAAGGCTCTTCTGTGTAACAACATTAAAAAAGAGCCACAGCAAAACAAAACAACCCAAAGCAACAACTGTTCGTTTGTAATGTACTAGAATGGAGTACTAGTATGCCCTGTACTATGGGAGAGTGGGAAGACATCTTTGGGTCGCTCCAGAAAAGCAAAAGCAGCAAAGGAACCAAAAAGCACTGAAGAAACCAGGTTGGCACTCAGTGGGCTAAATTGTGTTGAACGAAGCTTCTGGTTGAGTATCTTTTGTGCCGCAAACATTCTCTTCCTGGTTAGAAAAGAACAATGATAAAGAAATAGATGGTTTGTAGTACAGGATTTCTCATTCTGATGTTGCGCATGACTGCCATCTTGTTGCGCAGATTTCATGTTGATCACTTCTGAAATATTCTCTGCCTGCCTCTTTGTTGTATAATGACTCCCATTTCTGTCTGCCATGCACAAACTTGAAAAGAAGAGGTTAAAGTCAAAATATAGTCGATGATCAATAATTTGGACTCCATGGTGATGATAAAAGCGTGCATGTTACTGAACGGCCAAAAAACAAATGCATAAAGAAAAGACAATTTTATTTGCGCTTTAAAGACCCTGGGCTAGGAAGAAGTGGTTGATGTGTAGCTGCACACATTTGTGCTTACATGGGACCAAGTTCGCGTGTATTTCTGGCAGTTTACGATGATACGAGGGCAGCAAACACTAGTTAGATCCACACGTCACAGCTCCGTAGCTCAAGGCACATTTCTGAGTCTGAGTCACTCTGTGACACCTATAGAACTTGTGCAGTTATTTCATAATCATCCCATTCAGTACACGACAACACCTCGCCACGATGTTGACAATGTCTTCAAACGTAATGGTGGCAGGAATCGCCACATCGCAGCCTCAAGGTCATCAACAATGCCGTCAACAACAAGCTTGTCATTGGTGGCGGTTCAGGTTCTTATGTTGCAAAGTCGGCCTCATTTGCAATCAGCAAAAGTAAATCCAGTGCGATGGAAACAGTTGCTGATTACATCTGCTTGCACTGTTTTCAAGGGGTCGGCAGGTATGCGACATTGTCAGCGCCGAATAGCATGCTTCGTTTTCGTTGGCATGCTCGTCGGCACAGACTGCGAGGCCATCGTTCGTACCACACTAGACGTGACCTGTTGCTTCACGCCACGAGAAAGAAGTCTTGGAATGCAAAATAAATAAACAAGTACTGAAGACCCAACATGAAAGCGCTATCAAGCGATCGCAGACGTGGCACGACCAGCCTTACACATAATCGCAAACCACGCATGAGATGCCGAGACAGGATGCGGTGATCGCAATGACGGTGTGACTTGCCTCTAAAATTCGTGTGTCGCGACCAAAACTAAGCGTCAGAGATTATGGTTTTGTATGGCATCTCCAAGGCCGCACTTTCCCTCGTTGGTGCGACAGAGGAAATAATGGTGGCCCATTCAGTGTGCTCGACATCCATGAGCGGAGTCCAAATTATCGAATGTAGTGCTAGGAACTGTCCGAAATATCGGTCGTCCTAACACATTAAGTCTACGGGCACACTGTTGGCACCACGTGGCTGTCCAAATTACCAAGCATGTCCGAATTATCGGTCCGGCGACTGTACAATGCAAATATTTTTCAACACTACCTTTTAAAAGTAATTCCTATCTTGGGGCAAGTACAGTGCCTGTCGGAACATGACTCTGCAAGCAGACAATGCAGTGGCCGTCCTCGCCATGGTTAGGCTAGAGAGGTGTGTACCATCGCGTGGCCACCGCGCGGCAGAGCCAGAACGTGTCATAAAAGGCGGATTGTATACTAGCTGCTTGGCTTATAATGGCCCATTGTGTGTGTGCCTGTTAACTCATGCCAATTGATTCATGAAGACATGAGTGTGCTGCCTTAATCGGCACTATTGCTGATACCATGATGAGCCAGAAAAGAGGTGACTGCTTCAGAATTTGTGATGGGACTATAAGAAACTTTGCCTTCACGACCGTGATTATACCTTCTAAATGAATAAAAAGACGTTTCATGGCAGCTTCACACAATAATATATTTGAAATCTGGTGCAGCTGTGTGTATTACCTCTCTCTCCTCTGTTTTGTTTTTGTCACTACGTTGAATGTAGTGCATAGCGGCAACATTTTATGGGCAGCAGCAAAGGTATGCATGCAATTGAATAATAAATTGCGACTGTCTCATTGTGAGAAGGGTTGAGCAGCTACTTGAGGGTAGCAACAAATATAACTGAAAGCGCAGCTGTGGGCTTGCTTACTTGCCACTGTGACTCAATGCACTTTGGCATTTTTTTTTCCAGGTCCATGCAGATCCGGCATACTAATGATGCGTGAGAAACTCAACTTCACAATGTGAGCAAGCAACACCACTAAAGTGGCCAGGAAGATTGCCTGATACTTCTGGACTCCTGCTGAAATGCATGCCAGAAGCCTCACTGGCCAGCCATCCCGGCGCCATGCGGATAGTGTGGCCAAAAAGCAGGCCACTCCCGAGAAGGCAGACACCATAATGAGTATGCTTTATGCACATTTCTAGGAATAGTTAAAAAACTCAGTTTCAATGTGTAGCTGATAGTTGAAATGGCTTACAATGAAAGAATTTATAAATTCACTTGCGCAGCCACATCTTCAGCACCTTGAAGATGTGACATGTAGCGATAGTAGCAAGCTTTACTATATATGCAATCCCATAATTCATGATGCGCTCACATGAACACTAATTTGATACTAAGCTGGGTGGAAACATTGTAATTTTTGTTTTGCTATTTCATCACAGAACAGTTCGTGGTATTGTTGCAGCAGCACACAGCTAGCGGGTGAAATTTTGAAATTCTTGATGACAGTGGAAACGTTTAGTATAACTGCTTACTGCTAGCTGAAAAGGTGACATAGCGGGTCATGATTACCATATTGTGGTGACTTTCACGTGTTGGATCGCATCAATCGACAATTTCTCCAACTAAATTTTTTGGTGTTATTACTGCCTAAATGCTGTAATAATTCATTGTGAATCATGCTTTGACAGAATTTTAGGGTCAGTGAAAGTATGCAATGTGAAAGGAAGATCTGATGTATGTTAACCTCATTTAATGTAACCCGAGTGGACTGGAATGCTGCTACTGTTTTACTTATTGCTGCATTCAAATTTGGGGTTCGGCATTTGGTAGATGACTAAAAGCTTTAAATGTCTGGTAACGGCTACCTTGAGAAAAGCAATGGGCAAAGTTTGTTCTGAATATATTGTGTAGTGGCTAGGAAATTTGTTCCAGATCAAATTAACTAAAAAATAAAGTGACTTCAACATGAGTTACTGGAGTTGATTAAATGTATAGAATATACAGTTGTCTAATTATGTTTGATATCAAATTAACTAAGAAGTAAAGTGAATTGAATGTGAATAACTGAAATTGATTAAATGGATAGAGTATGACAATTCTCAAATTAATTTAATCTGGTTCCGATCTTCAACTTGCCCCTTGCAGATGTCATCCAGAAGGTGGTGTTGAAGTGCCCAAGCACTGTGGTGCCATCAAAAAGGCTCGCTCATGGCCAGCACTGCAGGATATATTTGCCGAGGTGGGCAGATTAGACCAAAGAGTCAGGCGATCTGCCCATAATTCAACCTCAATCATTGATTTCTTCCTAGTTTTAAGTTCTCTCAAATAAACTATAATTTTATGCCTCGCTTTGCATGGTTATTACAAGGCACGTTCACAATATGTGCAATATGTTGCTGCACTGTTTCTGTGAATCTGGTTGGCCCTTGTACACAGTGTTGCCCAATGGGCCCGTGCGCAGTGTGGCAGGTGCCACCCGGCGGCCATTGCGCAGTGTACGCAGTGTCTCCCAGTGTGCAGTGTCACCCAGTGTGCCAGTGCGCAGTGTACGCAGTGTGCAGTGTACCCAGTGTGCAGTGTACCCAGTGTGCAGTGTACGCAGTGCGCAGTGTACCCAGTGTACAGTGTCCCAAGTGTGCAGTGCCACACCGGTCCGATAATCAGGTGGCACTGGCCCAGTGCCACTGTTTTTTCCAATAGGGAAGAGACGGTTATGTGGAAATTAAGTTGTGGTTTTATTTCATTGTGAGATGTCCCCAGAATTCATCGCATCTGAGGGTGACAAAGGCACTACTTAGGTTTTTAAAAGAAACTCGGAGAGGCGTCTGTGGCAGTGTCGCATACTAAAAAAAGTGACTGACTGTGATTCTGACTGTTTGCACAGCTGCTTTACGGCATGAAGCACTGTCTGATCTCATATTCTTTGGTAAAGGCATGCCATCAAACAAGTAAACCAGTTCCCACGGCGGAGCAGGAGATGCCCAATGCCTGCAGGATTTGGCGACCAGCCGTCCTCATGGAGAGAGGGACCGCTGCGATTGCGATTGCTGCTCCGCCAAATTTCGCAAGGCATTTAGAGGACTACATATATGTAAGTCGGTGATGTCTGTGTTATGGAGGAATTGATTGATTTGTGGGGCTTAAAGTCCCAAAACCAGCTTTGACTGTGAGAGACGCCGTAGTGGAGGTCTCAGGAAATTTCGACTACCTGGGGTTCCTTAGCGTGCACTGATATCGCATTGCACACTGGCCTTAACAATCGACTACAAAGGATGAAGCCTGGTGTCATTCGCCACGAAACATGACCTTCATTTCATAAATGATGGCAGCTGCACAGAGACGAACTGCGGCAGTTTAACTACTTTTTCGCTTATTCCTCCTACCATGCTACTTCCAACATAAGTGGACGTCTTCGAACCATCAGTGTAAAATTCTTTGGAAGCGTGGTATGCTTCTAGTAGCGTGCGGAAATCCTGCAGTACATCACGATGTAAGCAGTTTGTGCCCTGTGTGTTACAACGTCTACCTTGTGCCCTTGTCAATTTTGCGCAATGTTACACCCACCTGCAGTACATGTTCATGTGGGGTGTCTTGTTTTTTTACGTGTGTTAGTGAAAAATCAAGGAATGTAGAGAAGTCACACAAGGGAGCCAATCTGCATGGTCTTCTGGCGAGGGAGAGTGCTTCATTAGGGACATTTAGGGCGTGAAATTTTTCTTCAAATCTCATTATTAGTGGTCTAAATGCGTTTGGCTTGTTAGTGTAGTATAGTCGTTGGTCAAAGCATTATTATTATTATTATTACGGTTTATTGGCGCAAAGGCTACAATGAATGGCATCAGAGCGCCAAGGCAATGTAAAATGTAAATGCATTGGTGTGATCAATGACTATGGCTAACTGTAACGTGGCTGTAAAGGGCCTAAAATGCAGCGCACTAAATGTGTGTAAAATCTATATGTATATTTATTTTATTTATTTATTTGTTTATTTATTACATACTGCTGACCTGCTTACCAGGTCTTAAGCAGGAATGGGCATATACAGAACTCTTCGCTGCAAGAGTAACATAATAGATACACTAATTTGCTGAAAGCCATATGGAAAACATGATACACAGTGCAAACAGTATACATTAGAACATTTTATAACAATATAGGAAAAACAAAACAAAAGCACAACAAATAGCATGATTTCACCCTCTGGAACGTACTGAATACAAAGAAAAGCAATACGTATCTCTGGCAAATGCATGGTTATCCAATAAGTAATAGTACAATTTCTTAATGGTTATTGAGTGCACTTAGGAATAAGTCAACTGTTGTACATTCCACTATATCGGCTGTTAGGCTATTCCACTCACGGGTAGTTCTGGGAAAAAAGGAATACTTGAACGTATCTGTGCGGTTTACGTAATCTACAACTTTCTTCGAATGACATGAGCGCACAGCACATTCACTTGTCTGTTTAATGTGCACTGTTTTGTTAATTCCAGTTTTACCCTGAAAAGTGAGGTAAAAAAGCTTCAGCCTCTCCATTCTTCTTCTTTCTTGTAGTTTTCCGAGCTCCGCTTTAAACAAAAGAAGTGAAGGCGATGTGCGCCAACTGTAACAATTAAACACAAAACGCACCGATTTTCTTTGGACCATTTCTATTTTCTTAATGTTGGACATAGTAAAGGGATCCCACACAGCAGCTGCGTATTCTAATATTGGTCTAATAAAAGTTTTGTATGCTAGAAGTTTGATGTGTGGTGTAGCATTTGCGAGTGTCCTTCGCAAGTAACCGAGCTTTTTCATTGCCCTTCTTTCAATATATTCAACATGTTCATTCCATTTTAAGTCTGATGTGAATATTAGTCCTAAGTATTTGTGTTTACTGACCTCTGATAAAGCATGACCAGCGATGCGATAGGTAAACAAAAGCGGCTGTTTCTTACGCGTAACTCTCATTGCCACTGTTTTATTGTAATTAATTGTCATCTGCCATTTTTTGCACCACGATTGAAGCGTTGCTAATGCAGTGTTTAAAGATTCTTGATCACTATGACTATGAATTTCTTGATATAATATGCAATCGTCCGCGAAAAGCTTTATTTTTACGGGTAGGTCTAGTACAATATCATTTATAAATAACAGGAAGAACAATGGTCCCAAAATTGATCCTTGAGGAACACCTGATTTCACGGGGGCGGAAGTCGGATGTGTAGTAACACTGTGATAGGGCGGATGTGTGAGGGCGGATGTGTAGTGTAGGATGTGTAGGATGTGTGTGAGAGGGCGGATGTGTAGTAACACTGTGATAATGACATTGACATTCACTGCACATATTCCGACACCTGCTTTTTAGAAGTGTATACTGTGAACATGGATACTAAGGGCGAATAACGGTGATACTACGAGTGCATAAGAAATAAAAAGAAAATGCTGCATGTAGCACTACAGTAGCTCTGGGACTACAGACGTATCTGGCGGCTTATACCAAGTGGACCTACCGTCGTAAGGCCTGACAAGCCACCGATATCACCAAAATAAAGGCTAGACTTGCCCTCTGAGTTGAGGGCTGGACTGCGACCTGTGTTGCCTGAATATACGTTGTAGAAAATGAACGTTGCTTAAAACGTAGAATAGTTTGTTAAAAGGAACCATGGGGCGGTCCGATAAAACAATGTACCGTTAGTTAAAAGGACACTGACGGTAGATATGAAGTCAATGTGAATTGTTAAAATACCAATCCAGAAATCTCGCAGCACTTGTTTCTCACCAAGACCATGCCTAACTTAGGAAAATACAGTGTTTCGAGAGTTCAGATCTGCACAGTGCCAGATTGGCTGTCCCTAATGGGGGCATGTAAAGATTCCTGGGTGGTCTTAACTGTATGGGTTTTCTTATTTTTTTAAGCAATCTTGTGCATATGCAGGCAAGCTTCTCTCATCAGATCACTAGGCTCTTAAAAGCTGGTTTCCCTGATTCGGTCGTCCGAGGCGTGGCCGAATCAGTTCACCGGAAGGTGAAAAACGGTCTATGTTCCAAGTGCGACGCTCCTGGAACACATCCTATTAGGCCGGTGGTAATGCCCTATACGCCTCGTGCAAGCCGACGGAAACGCTACTGGTGGCGACCCTGCTAAGTATTCGCGGGAGAGTAGGCAGCCGTGCGCCGTAGCTTCCTACGACTTTGTTCGCGTTCGCCATTTAGTTCGCGTTGTCGCAGCGAAATAAGCAACTTTCTTTGCATGTGTGGGGTGGCCGAAGCTTCAAGGGATGTCGAATAACAAAAGCCATCCAAACACGACCTCTTCCTGTACGTAGGCGTTTAACCAGAATTTTGATTTCGCAGGGTGGGAGGGGTGTTACCCATGGCGTTAACGAAAATGGAGGGGGGCTACCCACCTGGCTAAGTTTTAAGGGGGAGGAGTGTAAACAAAAGCCTGCTTGTACGTTTAAAGTGCTCACACAGAAGTCTTGCCCTATTTTACGAGTTACACCAGCTCTAATAAGACAAGAAACTCATGTGTGCTCAGTATGCGTGTGCCCCACCACTGTTACTAGAAGAAAAAAATTTATGTTACAACAGTGGCAGTTCGGGCATGTTCATACACCATCTTGAAAAGTAGAAGCACGCAGAACACACGGACGAAAGAGCATGAAGAAAGTTTGAAACCAACACAAGACTAAATATAGCTTTGGTGCGTGCTGAGCATTTCATATACGGAATAATGGGAAGATGCTGGACCGCAAACCACCATGATAATGGCAATACTTGCATAGGCACATAAAGCTCTAAAACAATGTGGTGCACTGCAGGCCCACAGAAGACGCATATATGACGAAATCTCCGTAAAGTGACGAAGAAATTCAGTAGCTGTTTAGTGTTTACATGTTTCTACATATATCTTGACGATAGAGCGAGCCCCAGCCTTGCTGTCGCTCCCAATTAACTTGACCAACCCTTCGCCGCTTTTCAATATATCATGCGCCTTCTCTTTACTCAGCATCCAAAACACAAAAATTCTCACGCAGCTTTGTGCGCTTTCAAGAAGGTCGCTCAGAAAATTGCAAGTTTTGACGGCTGCAGCAGGTAGGGTAGTTCGACGAACGCGGCGCTAAATGGTTTTATCCGCTGGCAAGTTTGGCGATATCCATGAGGAGTGTACGCAGGTTCATTAACAATCTCTCAGTTGCGCTTCATAAGGTGACTTTTATGTCAATTATTATGCGATTATGTCACGTATGTAATCAGTGCTATCAAGATCGCTACATAACGCACGCCAGCATCACGTATTGTTTGCTTCATTGTTTGAATTACCACTCTGCTCAAATTATGTGTGTTTATTATTAAGGTACAGATATTAAGGTACAGAGACGGCAATGTGGCAACGGTGCAATTTAAAAAAAAGAAGGAAATACAAGGCGGCTACTTCGCACGAGCTCCACTTCGCAACTGGACTTTTTCACGGTGGTCGGCGGGATGCACCTGACAATTATATGCGGACTGGTTTGTCCTAAATTGTGTTAACGGCACGCGCGTGCCCACTTTCACAGAGGCCCCATTCTTTCCTGCAACTGTCACCGCAACAGTAGGTGTCCGGCACGCGAACGAAGGGGAAATCGCAGCCGCGTTCCTCGGCCATGCCCATGCCTCCCAGCGCTGCAAAAAGCGTTGTCGTCTGCTCGGCCTCCCGAGAGTACTGTCGGCGGCGCCCGCTAGGTGGCCATCAGTGGCGCCTCTATAGGCGGTGCACCAGGCGTATAAGCACAAGATCAGCCACAACCTCAAAAAAGTGGCTGCCAGACACGGCGCACGTGTTGCCTTTTCTGCCCCCAACAAACTTGCGCAGCTCTGCCATCGGACCATGAGTACCGAGACAAAAGGCTGCAAGAAGAAGCGCACTGATCTATTTGGGCGCTGTGCAGTTGGGGTAGTATATGAAGTTCCTCTAAGCTGTGGAAAGTCATACGTGGGCCAAACAGGCAGGTGCCTGAACGTTCGACTGAGGGAGCACTCGAAGAGATTAAGTAAGTTGGATGGTGCGCACCTTAGCGTGCATTGTAGAGCGTGTGAACTGCATTTTAGGTGCCTTGCCATACTTGGTAGAAGTACTAATAAAAGACAAACTTGCTATGTTGCATGATTGCTGCGTGTTGCGCATGTGCTATAGTATAAATAGACACCCTTCTTCTGTCCTGAATAAATTAGTTGGTAGTGGTGCTCTGTGTGTCCCTCTCTTCTGTATGTTGATTTAGCGCCCTGTAAGCATATGCACTATTATGAACCAACTGCCCAAGAAGAAGTTTTATTAAGAGTCTCTCTGTAGCTGTCATAAGACTGTAGCCGGCGCTCTGGTAAGGTCTCGATGAGACGCCGGGTAAGTGCACCTGACTTCTTTATATAGAGCGATAATATCGTTATATGTGGTCACCGCCCCACCCTGAGAATCCGACTTTGGGTGTTCCAGGCTAGATAATGTTTTCGAGTACATCAGAAAGTAACTGGAATTGCGTCAGCTGAAATTCTATAAAGGAGCTGCTGTGATGGAAGCATAAGGTTATCAATAATGCCACTGTCACAGGAAGAAGCTGTAACCTTTATGCTGGACGCCTCCTCGAGTGCCCAAAGAAGTGAGAGAGAGTGTGACTCATATTCTCACTGCAAAGGGCAAGACAGATGGACATTGCTAAAGTGTTCAAGCTAACGCAAGCCACTGTTAAAACAACCCTGCAGGCGTACAGAGGTGAGGAGCTCATTGGTGACACAGAAAGAAATTGTGTCAGCAAGACAACCGAAGAAGAGGACGTCGCCTTCATTGCTGTCGTAAGTACAAATCCCTTCATGGCCACTGGTCAGGTCAGAGATACGGTGAGCCCAGACATCACAACACACAAAGTGCGACAACGGCTTCAAGAAGCAGATTTCAAGACTCGAGGTGCCGCAAAGAAGCCGTTCCTTTCCAATGAGGCGACGGTGAAGAAGACTCGCGTTCGCTCAAGCCCATTTTAACTCTTCTGCCGATGACTGGAAAACCGACGTGTTCACGGATGAGTCCACGTTCTTCACCTAGTGAAGCCAAAAGCACAAGGCCTGCAGACCGGACCTCATGAGGCACATATTACTTTTTTCTTTTTATCAGACATAATTTACAGTGTTTTTTATCCCTCTCAAAGTATGTTAATACCGGCCTCTGCTTTAAATAACATGAACAAACACAAGCATCAAGCAATAGTACGATCCTTTATTGAAGTAATCGCTCCAATATTTTCCACTTACGACCCCCTCTACGTTCAGCGCGTGAGTGCCAGGGGGCGAAGACAAGCACTTAGACGCAAACATTGCCAATATATTTAAAAGCCTGCGCTTTTTTTACTTCCTTGGCATGAAAAGATGTTAGTTAGTTAGTTAAGTTGGGTTTTGTGGCGCAAAAGCGACTAAGGCTATGCTGCGCCAGACGCAGGGTTAGAAAGAAGTACGTGGTCTCCAGCGTCGCAAGTGCCGGCTATGGCCGCGGAGCATGAAGGTAGACGTAGTGTGTACAGGATGGTGTGATCAATGGGTTGGTGTCGGGGGCTGTATAGGGGCCTAAAAGCTTGCGCACTAAATGTGCATAAGATATGTATATTGAGTAAAACTATGAAATTGATACGGGAGATGTGAATGTGAAATGAATGTTGACAGTTGGAACGGTAAGTAGTTGCAGTACTTAGATTTTGTTGAGAATGCCTAGTTCGTGTAAGAAATTCACTACATCCGTAATAGACACCAACGGGTTGTCTCCGAGAATGAGTGTGGTGTGCAGAGGTAAGTACAATGCGTAGGCATCCTTAAAGTGTTTCTGTCTTGCTCTTTCAACGTGTGGACATGTAATGAGGAAATGTAGCACTGTAAGCGGTTCCTGACATTCATTGCATTTTGGTTGTGGCTCGTTTTTTAGCAAATAATTGTGCGTGAGGTGCGTATGCCCGATTCTAAGTCTGGCTAGTACTACCTCAATGAAACGTTCCTGGTGGTAGCAGCTTTTCCACTCCCCTAGTACCGGCTTGATGAGGTGTAGTTTGTTGTTTTCGTGCGTATTCCATTGACATTGCCAGTTGTGTCTCAGTGTTTTGTGGATGGCTTGAAGCCCATCTCTCAGGGGTGCCTTTATTTTTGATGTAGTTTGGTGTCTTGCATTTGCGGCGCACTGATCCGCCTTTTCATTACCCAGGATCCCAGTATGACTAGGGACCCAGCAAAAGCGTATTGACTGATTTTGGTCGATGCGTGACAGTGCTCCTAGAATTTCACCAATGAAAGCTTTTTGCTCAGATCTTAAATTGAAAGCTCTGAGAGCACTTAGGGAGTCAGTGTAGATGACTGCTTTTTTGTGTTTTGCACTTAAAACTTGCTGCAATGCCATCCATCGAGCATAACATTCAGCTGAAAACACAGAGACAAGTTGTGGGAGTCTGACAGTCCTTTCCCATGTTCCTGATACGACACTGCTTCCCACGTAATTATGTGTCTTGGAACAGTCCGTGTAAAATTCTACGTAAGTATTGTATGTTTCTTGTACTAAACGAAACTCTTGTATTATATGTTCGTGTGGGGTGTCCTGCTTCTTAACGTGTGTCAGTGAGAGGTCTAGGAACTGCGTAAAATCGCACCAAGGGGCTATTCTGGATGGCTTGTCTGCAACGTGTAGTGCCTCTTTCGGGATGTTATAATCACGGCACTTTTCCTCATACCTAAGTATAAGAGGTTTAACAGCATGTGGTTTATTCGCATAGTGTGTACGTGTGCTACAGTGCGTGACAATATCGTGGCATATGTGTCCTGGTGTTGATCGAACTCGAAGGACGTAAGTGACCATGACCTGTATTCTTCTTTGTTCCAGGGATGGCTCGTTTGATTCCGCATACAGACTTGGGACAGGAGAAGTTCGGTAGGCGCCAATTGCCAAGCGTATCCCTAGATTGTGTACTGCGTCGAGCCGCCTCAGGTATGACTGTCTTGCAGACCCATAGACTACGCATCCGTACTCTATTTTGCTGCGTACTAGAGATCGGTATATGTGTAGGATGCATTTGCGATCGGAGCCCCAGTGTTTCCGTGACAAGACTTTTAGTATGTTTAGCGCTTTGTTTGCCTTAATTTTCAAACTGTTTATGTGTGCAAGAAAATTAAGCTTCTTGTCAAAGGTGACGCCAAGAAACGTGTGTTCCTGTTTAACTGGTAGGAGGCACTGGTGCATTTTCAGGACGGGGTCTGGATATAAGCCTCTTTTCTGAGAAAAAACCACTGCGACAGTTTTTCAGCGGAAAACCGAAAGCCGTTTTCGGTTGCCGACTTCGTCAGTCTATTTAATGCGATTTGAACCTGTCGTTCGCAGGTCGCTAAGTTCGATCCTCTGCATGCAATTTGAAGATCATCGACGTATAGTGAGTGCATTATAGAAGATGGAATTGCTTTGTTTACCGAGTTCATTTTCACCACAAATAGCGTTGTACTTAGTATGCATCCCTGTAGTACGCCGTTTTCTTGGGTGAATACACGTGAAAGTGCTGTTCCTAGACGGACTTGGAAGGTTCGGTTAAACAGAAAATCAGCGATACCTTTGAGCATTTTCCCACGGATCCCTAGATCCGCGAGATCCCTAAGTATGCCAAATCTCCATGCTGTGTCATATGCTTTTTCGAGGTCAAAGAAAACTGTAAAGCAGTGCTGTTTATGTATGAAAGCGTTCCTTATTTCATGTTCTAGTCGGACAAGGTTGTCAATTGTAGAGTAGTTCCTTTTATAACCACACTGGTGAATGTCCAGTAGGTTTTGGGTTTCTAGCGTAAAGGTTAATCTCGCATTGATGACACTTTCATAGGATTTCGCTAAGCAGCTCGTCAGGGCAATGGGCCGGTAGCTAGTGGCAGATGTGCGTGGTTTTCCGGCTTTCAAGAAAGGTACTATGATAGCGTTTTTCCATGATTTTGGTATTGTGCCTGTATCCCAAATTTTGTTAAAGAAGAATAACAGAGCTTTTACTGATCCAGGTGAGAGGTGAGCCAGCATTGAATAATGAATGCGGTCTTGGCCAACTGCGGTTTTTTTCCCAGCTGAAAGTACTCTGTTTAATTCTTGGAGTGTTAAGGGAGCATTGTAGGGTTCATTTGACGAACTTGCTATAGGCAATCTTTGCTTCTCTGCAGACTGTTTGTACTTGATAAATGCATCAGAGTAGTTCGCCGAGCTGGAAATATTATAAAAGTGTTCACCTAGTATATCAGCTTGTTCCTGTAGTGTTGTTTGTATGCCTGAAGGTGTGAGTAAGGGTAGAGCATATGATGAATAGTCTCCTCTGAACTTCCTAAGGCAATCCCATAGCTTCTTGGATGTGACTGAACTATTGATGATGTTTGATGCTTTATGGCGCAAGGGCCAATTGTGGCCAAAGAGCGCCAGTACAAGGTTTACAAATACAGTTCTATGCTGAGATGAGTGACAGCGGTTTGTGATAGGTGGCTGTATACGGGCCTAAAATCATGTGCACTATAGGTGCCTAAAATACATATGAATATTAAAATAATGGAAATGGCAGAGAAGTGAAATATATATATGATGTACCATAAAAGCGTACACTAAGATATAAAATCGGTACAAGGCACTACTGCCTCAGCAAGACCTTGCGATTCAGGGCCCGGAAGCGTGTGCTTTTCCCATTGCAATCGCAACAGCGGCCTCTCTCGAGAGGCCGTGTTACGCATTGTTAGGGCGTATGGCCTGCAGTTTCATTGTGTTAATAAAATCTAAAACCCTATCTATGTTAAAAAGCGGTTCATTTCCTAAAAGCATTGCTGGGTGAATGGGGATGTTTCGTGTGTAAAGAAGCGGAAAATACTTTTTTCTTTCAGGTTCCGCTTGCCGACACTCCACGAGAACGTGGAGGACGGTAAGCCTATCGCCACACTTCTCACAGATCGGAGGATCCTCCCCATTCAACAAGTAATTGTGAGTGGCAAATGTATGGCCTATCCGCAAGCGACAAATGGCGACTTCCCGTCTCCGCGACTTTGAGGATGATGGCCAGTGCCCTAAGCGCGGTTTGATTAAGTGAAGTTTATTTGATCTTTCCTGGTCCCAAGAGTGCTGCCAATATGCCCTGATTTTCCTGCGGATGAAAGGTTTCAGGTCTGTGAGTGATACTGCTGAAGAACTGTTACCGTCCTTCGTCCCCAGTGAGGTCGCAAGTTCATCGGCGAGTACATTGCCTTCAATTCCCCTGTGTCCCGGCACCCAACAAAGAGTGACATGTTGGTTTGATGCATACATAGCGCTGAGGACGGAGTGAAGTTCACTGACCACAGGGTTCTTATGTCGTTGGACTCTTGCTAAGGCCTTCACCACACTTAGGGAGTCCGTATACACTATTGCTTTGTCCAATCGTTTGTTCTTTATCTGATTTACAGCAGAGAGCAAAGCAAATGCCTCTGCTGTGAAAATGCTTGTGTCTGGGTGCATGATACCCGATTCAGAGTACGATGGACCAATGGCGGCATAGGATACACCAGTGTGCGACTTGGACGCATCCGTATAGAACTCCGGACAGGTGTACTTGTGCTGTAATTCGAGAAAATGCATCTGAATGTGTGTAGGCAGCTGAGCCACGTCGGCATGTTGTAATTTCCAGCGGCGTGGTTTGCTATTTAATGTAGGAAGTGTGGATGACAGTTTCACTACGGCAGGTAGATGGTCACTTCCATATGAGGTGTCAAGGACATCCCACGTAAAATCACTAAAAACAGATTGTGAGCAAAAAGCTAAATCTATACAGGTGAACTTCCGCGTGCTTGGTGAAAAATATGTGGGTGAACCCGAGTTTAAAAGACATATATTGGTTGACAGGATAAAATCTTCAATGACTTGCCCCCTCTGGTCAGTTTTCTCGCTGCCCCATAGGGTGCAATGAGCGTTAAAATCACCAACTAAAAGAAATGGTTCTGGCAGCTCTGCTGTTAATTCCTCAAGGTCTTGGAGGGTTACGTGTTCATGGGGTGAAATATAGACAGAACAAATGGAGATGCTTTTCTGGGACAAGACAGTAACAGCTACGGCTTCCAAACGCGTATTTAATTTGATATCACGGGTAGGGGTGGCACCTTGTACCACTATGGCTACTCCTCCCGACAGTCGGCTGGCGTGCTCGCGGTCCTTTCGGACAATCGTAAAACCTCTTAAGAAATTGTTTGTTTTTGGACCTAGATTTGTTTCCTGTAGGCAAACTGCTACAGGTGAGAAGTTGTGTATAATGTCTTTAATGTCACCCAAGTTGTGTATGAGACCTCTACAGTTCCAGTGTACAACAAATGTCATGAGAGAAAACAAGAGTAGATAAAGAAAGGCTGCTCATTCAGCTTGTGTGGCTAGAAATAGAAGTATTGGTGACAGGAAAATGGGATTTCAAATCAGTCATGTGCCCTTTCCTGGGGCAACAACCGGATGTCCATGCCCCTTTGCCCCTGCCAACGGGGTTCGGAGCGGTAACCGGTGATTTTGGAGGCTTGCCACTAGCAGCAAACTCTCCAGTCTCCTCCGTGTCCGCTGCGCACACTTCCATCGAGTCAGCACCGCTAGAGTGTTCCTCGCTGGATGTGGTGAGCGGGGGGGGTGGCTTTTTTGTGGGAAGCCTTCCCTTCAGCACCGTTAGTGAGGTTTGTACAGCCTCTGCGCTGCGCTGGCTGATACCAGCGCTGGTAGAGGCTTTTTGGCCTCGAGTGGAAGGTGCACGTTGTGTACCTCCCAACTCCCTTTGTGAGGGCTGGAGTGCCGAGACTAGGTCCTGTAGCTGGACCTGAGTGCCGACGGATACCTGCGGTACACGCCCTCTCTGTACCGCTTGGCTATATGTGCCCTTTTGGGCAAACTCCACTCGTTTCGTGCTTCGATGTACGATATATTCTCGTTTGTCTTTAGCGTGTTAATTTCTTTTTCTTTTTTCCATACAGGGCACGCTCGGGTAGTACGCAGCGTGTGAGCCCTCACAGTTGACACAGTGCAGATCGTTTGTGCACTCCTCATCATTGTGTTCAGAAAGACCACACTTAACGCAAGTCGGTTTGCCTCGACATGCCGTTGACCCATGTCCGTACCTTTGACACCGGAAACATCTTCGAGGGTTCGGCACATAGGGCCTGACTCTGAGGTGCAGGTAGGCGGCATGCACTGAATATGGAAGTGTTGTATTGTCGAACGTCAGCACTACATGTTTTGTTCTGATCTCCTTTCCATCTCTTCTGATAATAATGTTGCGAGCCGCTCTGGTAAGGTCTCGATGAGACGCCGGGTAAGTGCACCTGACTTCTTTATATAGAGCGATAATATCGTTATATGTGGTCACCGCCCCACCCTGAGAATCCGACTTTGGGTGTTCCAGGCTAGATAATGTTTTCGAGTACATCAGAAAGTAACTGGAATTGCGTCAGCTGAAATTCTATAAAGGAGCTGCTGTGATGGAAGCATAAGGTTATCAATAATGCCACAGTCACAGGAAGAAGCTGTAACCTTTATGCTAGACGCCTCCTCGAGTGCCCAAAGAAGTGAGAGAGAGTGTGACTCATATTCTCACTGCAAAGGGCAAGACAGATGGACATTGCTAAAGTGTTCAAGCTAACGCAAGCCACTGTTAAAACAACCCTGCAGGCGTACAGAGGTGAGGAGCTCATTGGTGACAGAGAAAGAAATTGTGTCAGCAAGACAACCGAAGAAGAGGACGTCGCCTTCATTGCTGTAAGTACAAATCCCTTCATGGCCACTGGTGTTCGGTAGTCATGCTGGCCGCCCACCTCGGAGCCCAACCTGGAGTGTGTTTTAACCACTAGCCATACACAACTACTATAACCATACATGCCTAGCCAAGGGAGACTGCGCACGCATGGTTAACCCTTGCCACCAGGAAAAAAAGAAGAGAATCGAAGAGACGAGGAGACAGGAAAGATTAAAAGACAGAGAAAGGCGAAGATGCGAGTGGAAGATAGGGAAAGGTTACTGCCGATTTCTCCCAGGGTGGGTCAGCCCGGGGGTGCCGTCTACGTGAAGCCGGGGCCAAAGGGGTGTGTTGCCTCTTCCAGGGGGCCTTAAAGATCCAATCACCCGGCGTCGGCTCAATCCCCAGGATCCCCTTTTCCCCGGACACGGCTAAGCCACGCACGGCGACACGTGGGAGGGGGTCGAATCCCCCCCGTTGGCTCCGGTCCGTGGTGTCGCCACACACCAAACGCCTGCAGAAGCAGACGCCCCTGCGGGGGGCATGAAAAGATGCAACTCATTCGCGACCGATGTTGAAAACTACGTCCTACAGAACAAGTCCTTGTAAGGGTTGTGCTTCTAACCACTCCTTTGGAGGTCAAAGATGACAAAGTGGCAGCTCTGATCGAAGGCCACATGGGAAACGATTGCTTCAAGAAGGTCAGTATAAATTGCTATTAGTCACCTTCCATCACCGTAGTGGACCTTGCAGAGATGCTGGCATTACACTCGACACTGGATCGGACTGACCTCAGAAACATGTGAGAAGATTGGAAAGTGTTGTTGTTGGAGCAGCATCCCCATTTTAGTGTCTTCAAAACGCCTCAGATCATTTGGCCAATAAGTCTTCTCTCTCTCTCTAATCTTGCCATGCTCGTCCACGCGCGAGCGTCCCTCTCGCGAGCTTGTCTGCGATGATAACCAGCGTGATTGCCAAGGGAGAGCTTCAGCATTTTTTTGGACGCCGTATCCACAGGCACCACACTTCGTGAGCTCTGCATTTGGGTGAACTAAGAGGAGAACAAATTCTACGCAATCCCGAGCGGCCGCTTCACACATCACAGTTTCGGTGAGCACCCCGGGTAATGGCCAGAGACGTGGTAGCGGCAGAACGGCGGCTTGTCTTTGTCCTCGATGCCTTGAAGAAGACCCACACTGTAACGAAGTTCGGCAAATAACGCTTGTTAGTAATGAGCCCCGAAATAGCAATATCCCTGCCAGAGTTGCCGCTTGGACAACTCTTAAGGATGTTGACGTCAGCAGTATGGAAACGCAGCCCAGAGAGACTGCGGCGCTCTTGCAGGGTTTGAGGGCCAACTACACAGTGACCAATTTCAACGGTTTGCCGGAACCCCTAGTGACTCGGAGGTCATCCGCGAGATGCAAGCACTTTTGAAGAGGAACGTTGCGCTCGAACTCAACGCTGTGGAATTTGCGATTTCTCGCGATCGTGGCGACGAAGGCACGAATGCTTCGAGGAGACTGCACCAAACCTGCGGTCTCGTGCAGACGGTGCAACAGCTCACTTGGAACACAGAGGCGGCGTTGGAACAGATAAAACGGCAAAGCCCACTCATGCAAAGTGCGTTCTTCTACTGGCACTATGTTGAGGAGACCGGTACAAACGTTGTACCACCTGGAATCAGCTGGACAAGCTCCAATGCTCCAGACACGTGAGTCTTGAAAACTGTTCGCAAATTGTTCGGTCGGGAGCTATTAAATATTATGCTATACGAGGGAACAGAAGAGCGAAGAGAAGAAGATCAAGTGATCATGGACACGAGCGCGCACCGGCATTCTTTTAGTAAGCTTTGCAAGCGTGAAATAAAGAAGATGTTCCCAAAATCGGCTCCGCTTCCTGGTATTCAACATAATTAGGGCTCTTTGAAAGGCAAAGGCGAACTCGGAAATGCCGGCAGTATATCTGCATCGCCGCTTACCCTGCAACACCGTATGTGGTGCTATAAGAGACGGTTATGTGGAAATTAAGTTGTGGTTTTATTTCATTGTGAGATGTCCCCAGAATTCATCGCATCTGAGGGTGACAAAGGCACTACTTAGGTTTTTAAAAGAAACTCGGACAGGCGTCTGTGGCAGTGTCGCATACTAAAAAAAGTGACTGCTCTGATCGAAGGCCACATGGGAAACGATTGCTTCAAGAAGGTCAGTATAAATTGCTATTAGTCACCTTCCATCACCGTAGTGGACCTTGCAGAGATGCTGGCATTACACTCGACACTGGATCGGACTGACCTCAGAAACATGTGAGAAGATTGGAAAGTGTTGTTGTTGGAGCAGCATCCCCATTTTAGTGTCTTCAAAACGCCTCAGATCATTTGGCCAATAAGTCTTCTCTCTCTCTCTAATCTTGCCATGCTCGTCCACGCGCGAGCGTCCCTCTCGCGAGCTTGTCTGCGATGATAACCAGCGTGTTTGCCTAGGGAGAGCTTCAGCATTTTTTTGGACGCCGTGGCCACAGGCACCACACTTCGTGAGCTCTGCATTTGGGTGAACTAAGAGGAGAACAAATTCTACGCAATCCCGAGCGGCCGCTTCACACATCACAGTTCGGTGAGCACCCCGGGTAATGGCCAGAGACGTGGTAGCGGCAGAACGGCGGCTTGTCTTTGTCCTCGATGCCTTGAAGAAGACCCACACTCTAACGAAGTTCGGCAAATAACGCTTGTTAGTAATGAGCCCCGAAATAGCAATATCCCTGCCAGAGTTGCCGCTTGGACAACTCTTAAGGATGTTGACGTCAGCAGTATGGAAACGCAGCCCAGAGAGACTGCGGCGCTCTTGCAGGGTTTGAGGGCCAACTACACAGTGACCAATTTCAACGGTTTGCCGGAACCCCTAGTGACTCGGAGGTCATCCGCGAGATGCAAGCACTTTTGAAGAGGAACGTTGCGCTCCAACTCAACGCTGTGGAATTTGCGATTTCTCGCGATCGTGGCGACGAAGGCACGAATGCTTCGAGGAGACTGCACCAAACCTGCGGTCTCGTGCAGACGGTGCAACAGCTCACTTGGAACACAGAGGCGGCGTTGGAACAGATAAAACGGCAAAGCCCACTCATGCAAAGTGCGTTCTTCTACTGGCACTATGTTGAGGAGACCGGTACAAACGTTGTACCACCTGGAATCAGCTGGACAAGCTCCAATGCTCCAGACACGTGACTCTTGAAAACTGTTCGCAAATTGTTCGGTCGGCAGCTATTAAATATTATGCTATACGAGGGAACAGAAGAGCGAAGAGAAGAAGAAGATCAAGTGATCATGGACACGAGCGCGCACCGGCATTCTTTTAGTAAGCTTTGCAAGCGTGAAATAAAGAAGATGTTCCCAAAATCGGCTCCGCTTCCTGGTATTCAACATAATTAGGGCTCTTTGAAAGGCAAAGGCGAACTCGGAAATGCCGGCAGTATATCTGCATCGCCGCTTACCCTGCAACACCGTATGTGGTGCTATAAGAGACGGTTATGTGGAAATTAAGTTGTGGTTTTATTTCATTGTGAGATGTCCCCAGAATTCATCGCATCTGAGGGTGACAAAGGCACTACTTAGGTTTTTAAAAGAAACTCGGACAGGCGTCCGTGGCAGTGTCGCATACTAAAAAAAGTGACTGACTGATTCTGACTGTTTGCACAGCTGCTTTACGGCATGAAGCACTGTCTGATCTCATATTCTTTGGTAAAGGCATGCCATCAAACAAGTAAACCAGTTCCCACGGCGGAGCAGGAGATGCCCAATGCCTGCAGGATTTGGCGGCCAGCCGTCCTCATGGAGAGAGGGACCGCTGCGCTTGCGATTGCTGCTCCGCCAAATTTCGCAAGGCATTTAGAGGACTACATATATGTAAGTCGGTGATGTCTGTGTTATAGAGGAATTGATTGATTTGTGGGGCTTAAAGTCCCAAAACCAGCTTTGACTATGAGAGACGCCGTAGTGGAGGTCTCAGGAAATTTCGACTACCTGGGGTTCCTTAGCGTGCACTGATATCGCATAGCACACTGGCCTTAACAATCGACTACAAAGGATGAAGCCTGGTGTCATTCGCCACTAAACATGACCTTCATTTCATGAATGATGGCAGCTGCACAGAGACGAACTGCGGCAGTTTAACTACTTTTTCGCTTATTCCTCCTACCATGCTAGTTCCAACATAAGTGGACGTCTTCGAACCATCAGTGTAAAATTCTTTGGAAGCGTGGTATGCTTCGAGTAGCGTGCGGAAATCCTCCAGTACATGTTCATGTGGGGTGTCTTGTTTTTTTACGTGTGTTAGTGAAAAATCAAGGAATGTAGAGAAGTCACACAAGGGAGCCAATCTGCATGGTCTTCTGGCGAGGGAGAGTGCTTCATTAGGGACATTTAGGGTGTGAAATTTTTCTTCAAATCTCAGTATTAGTGGTCTAAATGCGTTTGGCTTGTTAGTGTAGTATAGTCGTTGGTCAAAGCATTATTATTATTATTATTATTATTATTACGGTTTATTGGCGCAAAGGCTACAATGAATGGCATCAGAGCGCCAAGGCAATGTAAAATGTAAATGCATCGGTGTGATCAATGACTATGGCTAACTGTAACGTGGCTGTAAAGGGCCTAAAATGCAGCGCACTAAATGTGTGTAAAATCTATATGTATATGTGTAGTAACACTGTGATAATGACATTGACATTCACTGCACATATTCCGACACCTGCTTTTTAGAAGTGTATACTGTGAACATGGATACTAAGGGCGAATAACGGTGATACTACGAGTGCATAGGAAATAAAAAAAATGTTGCATGTAGCACTACAGTAGCTCTGGGACTACAGACGTATCTGGCGGCTTATACCAAGTGGACCTACCGTCGTAAGGCCTGACAAGCCACCGATATCACCAAAATAAAGGCTAGACTTGCCCTCTGAGTTGAGGGCTGGACTGCGACCTGTGTTGCCTGAATATACGTTGTAGAAAATGAACGTTGCTTAAAACGTAGAATAGTTTGTTAAAAGGAACCATGGGGCGGTCCGATAAAACAATGTACCGTTAGTTAAAAGGACACTGACGGTAGATATGAAGTCAATGTGAATTGTTAAAATACCAATCCAGAAATCTCGCAGCACTTGTTTCTCACCAAGACCATGCCTAACTTAGGAAAATACAGTGTTTCGAGAGTTCAGATCTGCACAGTGCCAGATTGGCTGTCCCTAATGGGGGCATGTAAAGATTCCTGGGTGGTCTTAACTGTATGGGTTTTCTTATTTTTTTAAGCAATCTTGTGCATATGCAGGCAAGCTTCTCTCATCAGATCACTAGGCTTTTAAAAGCTGGTTTCCCTGATTCGGTCGTCCGAGGCGTGGCCGAATCAGTTCACCGGAAGGTGAAAAACGGTCTATGTTCCAAGTGCGACGCTCCTGGAACACATGCTATTAGGCCGGTGGTAATGCCCTATAAGCACAAGATCAGCCACAACCTCAAAATATTACAGCATATCCACGGAGTGAATGATGATGAGTGGGCGAAGCTCGGGATGTGCATCGTAGATCGTGCCGAGTTCCGGATTAATTTAGTTAACGCGCATGCTACGAATCCTCACGGTTCAACTATGCACAATGCACAAGTGAAATCTCCCACCGGCACTTCATTGCAAGTCAAGATCCAGTGTATATATATATATATATATATATATGGGTTTTGCCGGTGAACGCTTCTCCAACGCGAGCAGTTCAAGAAACTCGCTATGAGACGCTGCCTGCGCCAACGTTGTCTCTCGCGTTTGCCGGGGCAGTGTCGAGTTTGCCGGGGAGCGCGTGGCTCCCGGCGCTCGCGGCGAGGGCGAGCGCGTGGCACCTGGCGCTCGCCCTCGGCGCGTGCGTGCGCTCCAGCAGGCACGCGCTGGTGGCTACCTACTACTAATACTACTACTACTACTACTACTACTACTACTACATACATCGGGGACGCACGAAATGGCTGCTAATGGGGAATGAGAGACAGAAGAATTCGGCTTTTAGTTAACGCGCATGCTGCGAATTTTTTATTGTTCAACAACGCACAGGAGAAATCTCCCACCGGCACCACCTTGGAGGTCAAAGCGTAAGACTGGTTACGCACTACTACGACTACGACGAGGGACGAACGGGTGCCGCTTTAAGGAGCTTCGCCCCTAAAAAGTGGCTGCCAGACACGGCGCCCGTGTTGCCTTTTCTGCCCCCAACAAACTTGCGCAGCTCTGCCATCGGACCATGAGTACCGAGACAAAAGGCTGCAAGAAGAAGTGCACTGATCTATTTGGGCGCTGTGCAGTTGGCGTAGTATATGAAGTTCCTCTAAGCTGTGGAAAGTCATACATGGGCCAAACAGGCAGGTGCCTGAACGTTCGACTGAGGGAGCACTCGAAGAGATTAAGTTGGACGGTGCGCACCTTAGCGTGCATTGTAGAGCGTGTGAACCGCATTTTAGGTGCCTTGCCATACTTGGTAGAAGTACTAATAAAATGGATAGAGAACTTTTGGAAGCTCACTTCATAAATATCAAAGGAGTACCTCCATATCGCTGTTTGATGCCGAGATGCACCTGTTTCGCATACACTTGAAAGACAAACTTGCTATGTTGCATGATTGCTGCGTGTTGCGCATGTGCTATAGTATAAATAGACACCCTTCTTCTGTCCTGAATAAATTAGTTGGTAGTGGTGCTCTGTGTGTCCCTCTCTTCTGTATGTTGATTTAGCGCCCTGTAAGCATATGCACTATTATGAACCAACTGCCCAAGAAGAAGTTTTATTAAGAGTCTCTCTGTAGCTGTCATAAGACTGTAGCCGGCGCTCTGGTAAGGTCTCGATGAGACGCCGGGTAAGTGCACCTGACTTCTTTATATAGAGCGATAATATCGTTATATGTGGTCACCGCCCCACCCTGAGAATCCGACTTTGGGTGTTCCAGGCTAGATAATGTTTTCGAGTACATCAGAAAGTAACTGGAATTGCGTCAGCTGAAATTCTATAAAGGAGCTGCTGTGATGGAAGCATAAGGTTATCAATAATGCCACATGTCACAGGAAGAAGCTGTAACCTTTATGCTGGACGCCTCCTCGAGTGCCCAAAGAAGTGAGAGAGAGTGTGACTCATATTCTCACTGCAAAGGGCAAGACAGATGGACATTGCTAAAGTGTTCAAGCTAACGCAAGCCACTGTTAAAACAACCCTGCAGGCGTACAGAGGTGAGGAGCTCATTGGTGACAGAGAAAGAAATTGTGTCAGCAAGACAACCGAAGAAGAGGACGTCGCCTTCATTGCTGTCGTAAGTACAAATCCCTTCATGGCCACTGGTCAGGTCAGAGATACGGTGAGCCCAGACATCACTACACACAAAGTGCGACAACGGCTTCAAGAAGCAGATTTCAAGACTCGAGGTGCCGCAAAGAAGCCGTTCCTTTCCAATGAGGCGACGGTCAAGAAGACTCGCGTTCGCTCAAGCCCATTTTAACTCTTCTGCCGATGACTGCAAAACCGACGTGTTCACGGATGAGTCCACGTTCTTCACCTAGTGAAGCCAAAAGCACAAGGCCTGCAGACCGGACCTCATGAGGCACATATTACTTTTTTCTTTTTATCAGACAGAATTTACAGTGTTTTTTATCCCTCTCAAAGTATGTTAATACCGGCCTCTGCTTTAAATAACATGAACAAACACAAGCATCAAGCAATAGTACGATCCTTTATTGAAGTAATCGCTCCAATATTTTCCACTTACGACCCCCTCTACGTTCAGCGCGTGAGTGCCAGGGGGCGAAGACAAGCACTTAGACGCAAACACTGCCAATATATTTAAAAGCCTGCGCTTTTTTTACTTCCTTGGCACGAAAAGATGCAACTCATTCGCGACCGATGTTGAAAACTACGTCCTACAGAACAATTCCTTGTAAGGGTTGTGCTTCTAACCACTCCTTTGGAGGTCAAAGACGACAAAGAAGTGGCAGCTCTGATCGAAGGCCACATGGGAAACGATTGCTTCAAGAAGGTCAGTATAAATTGCTATTAGTCACCTTCCATCACCGTAGTGGACCTTGCAGAGATGCTGGCATTACACTCGACACTGGATCGGACTGACCTCAGAAACATGTGAGAAGATTGGAAAGTGTTGTTGTTGGAGCAGCATCCCCATTTTAGTGTCTTCAAAACGCCTCAGATCATTTGGCCAATAAGTCTTCTCTCTCTCTCTAATCTTGCCATGCTCGTCCACGCGCGAGCGTCCCTCTCGCGAGCTTGTCTGCGATGATAACCAGCGTGTTTGCCTAGGGAGAGCTTCAGCATTTTTTTGGACGCCGTGGCCACAGGCACCACACTTCGTGAGCTCTGCATTTGGGTGAACTAAGAGGAGAACAAATTCTACGCAATCCCGAGCGGCCGCTTCACACATCACAGTTTCGGTGAGCACCCCGGGTAATGGCCAGAGACGTGGTAGCGGCAGAACGGCGGCTTGTCTTTGTCCTCGATGCCTTGAAGAAGACCCACACTGCAACGAAGTTCAGCAAATAACGCTTGTTAGTAATGAGCCCCGAAATAGCAATATCCCTGCCAGAGTTGCCGCTTGGACAACTCTTAAGGATGTTGACGTCAGCAGTATGGAAACGCAGCCCAGAGAGACTGCGGCGCTCTTGCAGGGTTTGAGGGCCAACTACACAGTGACCAATTTCAACGGTTTGCCGGAACCCCTAGTGACTCGGAGGTCATCCGCGAGATGCAAGCACTTTTGAAGAGGAAAGTTGCGCTCGAACTCAACGCTGTGGAAGTTTCGATTTCTCGCGATCGTGGCAACGAAGGCACGAATGCTTCGAGGAGACTGCACCAAACCTGCGGTCTCGTGCAGACGGTGCAACAGCTCACTTGGAACACAGAGGCGGCGTTGGAACAGATAAAACGGCAAAGCCCACTCATGCAAAGTGCGTTCTTCTACTGGCACTATGTTGAGGAGACCAGTACAAACGTTGTACCACCTGGAATCAGCTGGACAAGCTCCAATGCTCCAGACACGTGAGTCTTGAAAACTGTTCGCAAATTGTTCGGTCGGGAGCTATTAAATATTATGCTCTACGAGGGAACAGAAGAGCGAAGAGAAGAAGAAGATCAAGTGATCATGGACACGAGCGCGCACCGGCATTCTTTTAGTAAGCTTTGCAAGCGTGAAATAAAGAAGATGTTCCCAAAATCGGCTCCGCTTCCTGGTATTCAACATAATTAGGGCTCTTTGAAAGGCAAAGGCGAACTCGGAAATGCCGGCAGTATATCTGCATCGCCGCTTACCCTGCAACACCGTATGTGGTGCTATAAGAGACGGTTATGTGGAAATTAAGTTGTTTTATTTCATTGTGAGATGTCCCCAGAATTCATCGCATCTGAGGGTGACAAAGGCACTACTTAGGTTTTTAAAAGAAACTCGGACAGGCGTCTGTGGCAGTGTCGCATACTAAAAAAAGTGACTGACTGTGATTCTGACTGTTTGCACAGCTGCTTTACGGCATGAAGCACTGTCTGATCTCATATTCTTTGGTAAAGGCATGCCATCAAACAAGTAAACCAGTTCCCACGGCGGAGCAGGAGATGCCCAATGCCTGCAGGATTTGGCGGCCAGCCGTCCTCATGGAGAGAGGGACCGCTGCGCTTGCGATTGCTGCTCCGCCAAATTTCGCAAGGCATTTAGAGGACTACATATATGTAAGTCGGTGATGTCTGTGTTATGGAGGAATTGATTGATTTGTGGGGCTTAAAGTCCCAAAACCAGCTTTGACTATGAGAGACGCCGTAGTGGAGGTCTCAGGAAATTTCGACTACCTGGGGTTCCTTAGCGTGCACTGATATCGCATAGCACACTGGCCTTAACAATCGACTACAAAGGATGAAGCCTGGTGTCATTCGCCACTAAACATGACCTTCATTTCATGAATGATGGCAGCTGCACAGAGACGAACTGCGGCAGTTTAACTACTTTTTCGCTTATTCCTCCTACCATGCTACTTCCAACATAAGTGGACGTCTTCGAACCATCAGTGTAAAATTCTTTGGAAGCGTGGTATGCTTCTAGTAGCGTGCGGAAATCCTGCAGTACATGTTCATGTGGGGTGTCTTGTTTTTTTACGTGTGTTAGTGAAAAATCAAGGAATGTAGAGAAGTCACACAAGGGAGCCAATCTGCATGGTCTTCTGGCGAGGGAGAGTGCTTCATTAGGGACATTTAGGGTGTGAAATTTTTCTTCAAATCTCAGTATTAGTGGTCTAAAGTGCGTTCTTCTACTGGCACTATGTTGAGGAGACCAGTACAAACGTTGTACCACCTGGAATCAGCTGGACAAGCTCCAATGCTCCAGACACGTGAGTCTTGAAAACTGTTCGCAAATTGTTCGGTCGGGAGCTATTAAATATTATCCTCTACGAGGGAACAGAAGAAGAAGATCAAGTGATCATGGACACGAGCGCGCACCGGCATTCTTTTAGTAAGCTTTGCAAGCGTGAAATAAAGAAGATGATCCCAAAATCGGCTCCGCTTCCTGCTATTCAACATAATTAGGGCTCTTTGAAAGGCAAAGGCGAACTCGGAAATGCCGGCAGTATATCTGCATCGCCGCTTACCCTGCAACACCGTATGTGGTGCTATAAGAGACGGTTATGTGGAAATTGAGGTGTGGTTTTATTTCATTGTGAGATGTCCCCAGAATTCATCGCATCTGAGGGTGACAAAGGCACTACTTAGGTTTTTAAAAGGAACTCGGACAGGCGTCTGTGGCAGTGTCGCATACTAAAAAAGTGACTGACTGTGATTCTGACTGTTTGCACAGCTGCTTTACGGCATGAAGCACTGTCTGATCTCATATTCTTTGGTAAAGGCATGCCATCAAACAAGTAAACCAGTTCCCACGGCGGAGCAGGAGATGCCCAATGCCTGCAGGATTTGGCGGCCAGCCGTCCTCATGGAGAGAGGGACCGCTGCGCTTGCGATTGCTGCTCCGCCAAATTTCGCAAGGCATTTAGAGGACTACATATATGTAAGTCGGTGATGTCTGTGTTATGGAGGAATTGATTGATTTGTGGGGCTTAAAGTCCCAAAACCAGCTTTGACTATGAGAGACGCCGTAGTGGAGGTCTCAGGAAATTTCGACTACCTGGGGTTCCTTAACGTGCGCTGATATCCCATAGCACACTGGCCTTAACAATCGACTACAAAGGATGAAGCCTGGTGTCATTCGCCACTAAACATGACCTTCATTTCATAAATGATGGCCGCTGCACAGAGACGAACTGCGGCAGTTTAACTACTTGTTCGCTTATTCCTCCTACCATGCTACTTCCAACATAAGTGGACGTCTTCGAACCATCAGTGTAAAATTCTTTGGAAGCGTGGTATGCTTCGAGTAGCGTGCGGAAATCCTGCAGTACATGTTCATGTGGGGTGTCTTGTTTTTTTACGTGTGTTAGTGAAAAATCAAGGAATGTAGAGAAGTTCACACAAGGGAGCCAATCTGCATGGTCTTCTGGCGAGGGAGAGCGCTTCATTAGGGACATTTAGGGTGTGAAATTTTTCTTCAAATCTCAGTATTAGTGGTCTAAATGCGTTTGGCTTGTTAGTGTAGTATAGTCGTTGGTCAAAGCATTATTATTATTATTATTATTATTATTATTATTATTATTACGGTTTATTGGCGCAAAGGCTACAATGAATGGCATCAGAGCGCCAAGGCAATGTAAAATGTAAATGCATCGGTGTGATCAATGACTATGGCTAACTGTAACGTGGCTGTAAAGGGCCGAAAATGCAGCGCACTAAATGTGTGTAAAATCTATATGTATATGTGTAGTAACACTGTGATAATGACATTGACATTCACTGCACATATTCCGACACCTGCTTTTTAGAAGTGTATACTGTGGACATGGATACTAAGGGCGAATAACGGTGATACTACGAGTGCATAAGAAATAAAAAGAAAATGCTGCATGTAGCACTACAGTAGCTCTGGGACTACAGACTGTTGGGATCCTGGTGGGGATGCAGGAGTCGGGCCGTCGGTCCTAGGATCCACCGCTATCAGGACGACGTTTGACCCATCCCGACTCCAAGGGAAGGGTGCCGGAGTGCGAAGTTGACACGGAGACGATGACGAGTGTGAAGAGGAAGAAGAGAGATGATTTTTATTTTACATGATGATGATCGGGGATCGAGCGCGTCTATGTTCTTATTTTATACAATACTATGTACAATAGGGACAAATCCCAAGGTCGTCTCCGCCTTCGAGGAGAGGGGGTCACGCCCCGCCTTCGTTGCTTCTCCGCAGCAAGGGATGACGTGGCCCAAGTGGCAGCCGATGCTGATCCCCGGAGAAGAGGCTTGCTGAAAAACAACAACAGCACAAATAAAAGCGCTCCTCCCGGCCTCGTCCTTTTGACGACACACCGCCGCGTTCTCACAATGGGGCCGCCGTAGGGCCACCGGCTTGCAGCAGTCCTGAGTCCGGTGTGCTGCTGTACCGCTCCCGCTGCGATGATGCTGCCGAGAAGTTCATATTTCCAGAAGCGGCACAAACACGCACACCGCACGACACACCGCCGGTCTAGGCGTTCCGGGAACCTCACGCGGGCCGGTCGGAAGCTCGAGGCAAGCGGTGAACAAGGCCGCTGCGGCAGTGTCCAAACAATGCCCTTGTCTCTCGGACACGGCAGCCCAACGAAGTACATTCGTGGGAAAGCAGGCACGTGCGCTCCCCACGGTCATCTTCCTCGAAAAGTGGATCCAGCGGCCACCGCCAGCAGCCTTCCTCTACCACATCCATGGGGGGCCCACGCCGATCTTAACAGTCCCTCCGGCGCCAGGAAACTCTCGAATGGCCAGGAACGCAATTGCTGTCCATGAGAGAGATCTTGGGCTTGCTTAAATCTGTGGACATGCGGCTCGAACATCCCGCAAGGACGAACCGCAGCCAGAACAATCCAGGCGCCACAACACTACACCACGCACAAGCATTCAGAATCTGCTTCGGATCCACCAGGCTTATCAAAACCTCATTAAAACACCCCCAAAAAATTTCGGACTCCTTTTAAGCAAGCGACCATCTTCCCTCGCAAAGTTTTGCTCGAGACAAACCCGGGGCAGCTATGGACGAGTTCCCACTCCAGAACTACCTAAGAATTGGTTCTACAGAATTTGTCGAGCAAAAGGTTAACAATGATGGCACCCACTTTAAGATTCATACTCTCCTACTGAGTGCGTCAGCACCTCCACTGACGTTACATTTCCCATACCGAACGGTAAAACGTTCTTGGAGGATGGGAATCCATCGGAGCAGCTTCCATTCTTTTGAGGCCTTTCGCCTAACCCGATAAGCGGACAGCGATCAATCTCGAGAGCAAGATTCACTTCGTGCACGCAACTGGCAATTCTCTGTGCCACCCATACCAAGCATACACGTTACTTTTCAAACGCACTACAGATATCCTCTCTCACTGTCAGCTAATTTACCACATTCAGAAGAAATGGAATGTTCTCCGTGCTCTCCTTTTTTAACTTGAAAATAACGCCCGATCCTCTGTCACTCACATCGTCTTGAAGTACAACGTAACATTCTTAACCTTCAAACTCCCACTTAGGATAAGAACTTCAATACAAAGAAAACTAACTTCAAAACCAAGTTCACAAATACTCACTCACGCTGATAAGCCTAACTAGTCCGTGGTGCCCGAAGCCCACTCTCTAAAATTACACATTAAGTGTTCAACGAACAACTTACTAAAGAAATGACCTTAAAGTCATAACTCGCATTATACGTAGCTCGAAAACAGACACTACCTACAGTGTCATGAACATTTCCACCAAGTAATGTACACTAGTCACAATGGTAAATGTAATGAGCCTTACGTAAATGAAAACCTTCTATGTACAGCCTTCCAACAACTTCGCTTAGTCTACTGCTTCCTGACTCAACAACGCTCTTCCTCCATGGAGAGCTTGAACATAAAGCGGTTCTCAATCATAGTGCCTCAAACTGACCGTACGCTTCTTTCTTAACTGACACGTTGTCCTTTAGACCAACTTCACGCAACTGCGCGCCTACTAACCGTTACAGCAGCCACCATTTACTCGAAATAATCTTCAATGCCGTACACATGAAAGTAACACGAAAAAAATTGGGCATTGCTCATGCGCTGTAAACTAAGTATTAAAATAGTACACGACCAGACTGCACCCCTGAAGCCAAAATTCTCACAAAACTGATTTGGCTTTACGCTTGAACGAGCTCTGAAATGCGCCTTTATTTACGCAGAGTGTAATACACAGTGCACCAGTTCCTGTCAAACGTGCAAGCCTGATCTGAATTCAGTACCACTATACTGCTCATTTTTCTTAAAACTGTCTCAAGAACCTATAATGAATTAACTCAAGTCGCTTCTTAAAAGGAACTACACTCTTGCATGCGCTTGTGAAATGACCACAACGGACCGCTCCCCGTTCACCGTACACGAATTCCTTTGATTCGAACCCTATGGGGTCTCGGTCCCGACGGCTTTCTCGCTCGCCATAGACGACACAAAGCGCAAGCTGTTCCCTGTGTTCTGCTGTCATGCTTGATTCGGCTTCGCGGCCGCTTTCCTTCCGTCTTCTTCTGACGGACTGACCCGAAGCATAGATGGAAGGTCGGTCTGTCTCGCTTTCTGCGCACTGTCGCGGGACGCTCAACTGCAGTGTTATTCCTGAGACCAATTAGACACGGCTGGCATTGCAAACAAAATCTAGCCAGTGCTTTTGGCCGTGCAGGGTTCCTGTTACTGACCAAACCACCTCGACCCGCTATTCTCTTCCAGAACATCACTTTTCCCCTTCGTCGGAGGGGCTGCATCCGTTTACTCAGAACGTGCCTCTTTCTAGTTCGCCTTACCGAACGGGACAAAGAGCATTTCGCCCTGCCGCGAGTTGGGCTTGCCCTTTGTCTCGCGCGCTCCCCTTTCTTTGCTGGTTCTTTCAAGCGCTTCCGCGGTGCTGCTCGAGCACGTTTTTTTCTTTTTCGGCGGTGTTTACGGACACCCGCCGCGCTTGAACTTTCCACTGAACATAGCTTCGGGTTTTCAAACTCTTCGGATGCCCGTACGATTGCCTCGTCCTTTTCCATCGAAGAATCGATCGCTTCACAATTCGCGGAAAGGATATCTCCTTCTTCAAGGACATCTGTAGCACTGTTCAAAGCCACATTTACACCTGGCTCGCACTCTGCTATTTCTCCTGAATTAGTTTCAGGCAGTTCTTTGTACTGCCGCTCGCTGCTACAAACTGCGTCGCATGCATTGCCCTCCAAGGTCTGACCATTCGTGGAAGCCTCTACACTTTCTTTACTCATTTTCTGGACACCTCCTTCACTACATTGAGACTCCACTTTACTACAGCTTCTGGCCACTTGGCCCCGTTCCTCACAGTTGCAACTAACATCTGTCTGCTGCGGCTGAAATTCTCCCACAAATATATCGGTCTTCTTAGAGTATTTCGCCACCTCCAGCACAATACCCTCACTTGTGTCACTTACGGACACCTCGCATTTACCGATGTTTTCCTTTTCTTCCGCAACTAGACCGCAATCCTTAGAAGCTGTCTCGCTATGATAAGAGCACTCCGTTTTACAGCTCCTGGAAGCTGTCTCGCTCTCATCATAGTCGCTCTCTCGCTTAGAGTTACTGGCTACTTGGGCCCACTCTTCACAGTTGGAATCAACCACTGTTTCCTGTGCTTGAAACGTGCACGCAACGTTAGCGGACGCCTCACAATCATCCGCCATCTCAAGCACGTCTTTCTCTGTCTCATTCTTAACGGAGACACCAGTACGCCTGAACAAGGCTTCCCGCACTTTACTTTCCTTACGCTTTACGCTTGCTCTTTCAGGAGTTCCGCTAATTCTTCCTCGAACCATTAACCGCTCCTTCTCCATTTCTAGCTCATACAATTTCATCGCTCTTTCTTTCTTTTCTTTTTCGTACAACTTCTTTGCTTCCTCCCTCTCTTTCTCGTATGCTCTCTTTGCTTCCTCCTCTTTCAGATTTTCCTGAACAAGACCCCAGGCGAATTCAATATCTTCCTCACTGCTACCGCTTTCCTCTATTAATCTCAGTAGCTCACATTTAGTCATCGACTCATCCCACTCGAGTGCCAACTCGTTGCACAACTGCAACAACTCTGCCCCTCGCAACTCACTTAGGTCCATGGCCACTGCTTAAAACGAAGGTTTTGCTTGCGAACAGATGCTTAAAACCTCGCACTATGCATTTGAACGCACACACACACACCCAGGAATTCAAATTGTTAACCCAGAATTTGAAGCCTGGTAAACCTCAAAGCAAAAACCAAACGCTCACCCGCAAATGCAGTACCATGTCACCAGGTTCATCCCAGCCGCTGCCATCCAAATGTTGAGATCCTGGTGGGGATGCAGGAGTCGGGCCGTCGGTCCTAGGATCCACCGCTACAAGGTCGACGTTGTACCCATCCCGACTCCAAGGGAAGGATGCCGGAGTGCGGAGTTGACACGGAGACGATGACGAGTCAGAAGAGGAAGAAGAGAGATGATTTTTATTTTACATGATGATGATCGGGGATCGAGCGCGTCTATGTTCTTATTTTATACAATACTATGTACAATAGGGACCAATCCCAAGGTCGTCTCCGCCTTCGAGGAGAGGGGGTCACGCCCCGCCTTCGTTGCTTCTCCGCAGCAAGGGATGACGTGGCCCAAGTGGCAGCCGATGCTGATCCCCGGAGAAGAGGCTTGCTGAAAAACAACAACAGCACAAATAAAAGCGCTCCTCCCGGCCTCGTCCTTTTGACGACACACCGCCGCGTTCTCACAATGGGGCCGCCGTAGGGCCACCGGCTTGCAGCAGTCCTGAGTCCGGTGTGCTGCTGTACCGCTCCCGCTGCGATGATGCTGCCGAGAAGTTCATATTTCCAGAAGCGGCACAAACACGCACACCGCACGACACACCGCCGGTCTAGGCGTTCCGGGAACCTCACGCGGGCCGGTCGGAAGCTCGAGGCAAGCGGTGAACAAGGCCGCTGCGTCAGTGTCCAAACAATGCCCTTGTCTCTCGGACACGGCAGCCCAACGAAGTACATTCGTGGGAAAGCAGGCACGCGCGCTCCCCACGGTCATCTTCCTCGAAAAGTGGATCCAGCGGCCACCGCCAGCAGCCTTCCTCTACCACATCCATGGGGGGCCCACGCCGATCTTAACAAGACGTATCTGGCGGCTTATACAAAGTGGACCTACCGTCGTAAGGCCTGACAAGCCACCGATATCACCAAAATAAAGGCTAGACTTGCCCTCTGAGTTGAGGGCTGGACTGCGACCTGTGTTGCCTGAATATACGTTGTAGAAAATGAACGTTGCTTAAAACGTAGAATAGTTTGTTAAAAGGAACCATGGGGTGGTCCGATAAAACAATGTACCGTTAGTTAAAAGGACACTGACGGTAGATATGAAGTCAATGTGAATTGTTAAAATACCAATCCAGAAATCTCGCAGCACTTGTTTCTCACCAAGACCATGCCTAACTTAGGAAAAGACAGTGTTTCGAGAGTTCAGATCTGCACAGTGCCAGATTGGCTGTCCCTAATGGGGGCATGTAAAGATTCCTGGGTGGTCTTAACTGTATGGGTTTTCTTATTTTTTAAGCAATCTTGTGCATATGCAGGCAAGCTTCTCTCATCAGATCACTAGGCTTTTAAAAGCTGGTTTCCCTGATTCGGTCGTCCGAGGCGTGGCCGAATCAGTTCACCGGAAGGTGAAAAACGGTCTATGTTCCAAGTGCGACGCTCCTGGAACACATGCTATTAGGACGGTGGTAATGCCCTATAAACACAAGATCAGCCACAACCTCAAAAAAGTGGCTGCCAGACACGGCGCCCGTGTTGCCTTTTCTGCCCCCAACAAACTTGCGCAGCTCTGCCATCGGACCACGAGTACCGAGACAAAAGGCTGCAAGAAGAAGCGCACTGATCTATTTGGGCGCTGTGCAGTTGGGGTAGTATATGAAGTTCCTCTAAGCTGTGGAAAGTCATACGTGGGCCAAACAGGCAGGTGCCTGAACGTTCGACTGAGGGAGCACTCGAAGAGATTAAGTAAGTTGGACGGTGCGCACCTTAGCGTGCATTGTAGAGCGTGTGAACCGCATTTTAGGTGCCTTGCCATACTTGGTAGAAGTACTAATAAAATGGATAGAGAACTTTTGGAAGCTCACTTCATAAATATCAAAGGAGTACCTCCATATCGCTGTTTGATGCCGAGATGCACCTGTTTCGCATACACTTGAAAGACAAACTTGCTATGTTGCATGATTGCTGCGTGTTGTGCATGTGCTATAGTATAAATAGACACCCTTCTTCTGTCCTGAATAAATTAGTTGGTAGTGGTGCTCTGTGTGTCCCTCTCTTCTGTATGTTGATTTAGCGCCCTGTAAGCATATGCACTATTATGAACCAACTGCCCAAGAAGAAGTTTTATTAAGAGTCTCTCTGTAGCTGTCATAAGACTGTAGCCGGCGCTCTGGTAAGGTCTCGATGAGACGCCGGGTAAGTGCACCTGACTTCTTTATATAGAGCGATAATATCGTTATATGTGGTCACCGCCCCACCCTGAGAATCCGACTTTGGGTGTTCCAGGCTAGATAATGTTTTCGAGTACATCAGAAAGTAACTGGAATTGCGTCAGCTGAAATTCTATAAAGGAGCTGCTGTGATGGAAGCATAAGGTTATCAATAATGCCACTGTCACAGGAAGAAGCTGTAACCTTTATGCTGGACGCCTCCTCGAGTGCCCAAAGAAGTGAGAGAGAGTGTGACTCATATTCTCACTGCAAAGGGCAAGACAGATGGACATTGCTAAAGTGTTCAAGCTAACGCAAGCCACTGTTAAAACAACCCTGCAGGCGTACAGAGGTGAGGAGCTCATTGGTGACAGAGAAAGAAATTGTGTCAGCAAGACAACCGAAGAAGAGGACGTCGCCTTCATTGCTGTCGTAAGTACAAATCCCTTCATGGCCACTGGTCAGGTCAGAGATACGGTGAGCCCAGACATCACTACACACAAAGTGCGACAACGGCTTCAAGAAGCAGATTTCAAGACTCGAGGTGCCGCAAAGAAGCCGTTCCTTTCCAATGAGGCGACGGTCAAGAAGACTCGCGTTCGCTCAAGCCCATTTTAACTCTTCTGCCGATGACTGGAAAACCGACGTGTTCACGGATGAGTCCACGTTCTTCACCTAGTGAAGCCTGTTCTACAAAGGGAAGATCTCGGTGAAGGAAGCTGTCCTGCTCCAGCGTTTGTTGAGCGCCGGAGCACCTGTGAGGAGCCTTAACCTCTGCGCTACTTCTCGGGGTGCTTTGGAGGTTGCTTTCAATGACCACATGGAATGCCCTTCGCTGCAGCACGCCTACATTCGCATGGACTGTCAAGGCGAAGACCTGGGCACGAATTTTTCCAACGTATTTGGAAGCCTACGCTCATTGGAGTTGAGCTGTTCCAACACAGGTAGTGGGTTCGCGAGACAGATAGCAAGCTACATACGAGACAACAAGTGTTTGAGGCAACTAGTTCTCTGGAACTGCTGCGGTGGGGACGAAGGCGCCCAAGTTCTCATCGAAGCCCTTCGGGGTAGTAACACCCTTAAGAAATTCACATTGTCTGGCATGCAGTTATCTTCCGACACCTTAGTCGGCTTCGCCAAGATGCTCGCATCTAACCCGACGCTGGAGCTGAACCTAGACGAGGTGTGTTCTTCCGAATGTTCTTCCGAGGTGTGTTCTTCCGAACATCGATAAAAACATAACGACACGTCTTTTTGCCGATGACTGCTTAGTTTATAAAAGAATAAATGATATAAATGATCAGATGGCTCTAAACGACACTCTTAAGGTAATCAGCGATTGGTGCACAACTTCAAAAATGGAAATAAATAAGAGCAAAACTGTAGCGTTACGCGTATCAAATAAGATTAATAACGTCCTAGTTTACAATTATGCCATGGGCACTAGTCCTCTCTCTACAGTTGACGCGATAAAGTACTTGGGCGTAACAATATCGAGTAACCTAAAATGGAGTAGCCATATTGAAAACATCTGCTCAGCAGCAGAAAAGAAACTGTGGTATTTACGTCGAAAATTAAAGCTTGCTACGACTCCGGTTAAGCTAACAGCATATCTCACGTATGTGCGGCCAACTTTAGAATACGCAAGTATTATCTGGGACCCCTGTGAGGTTGGACTAGTAAAAATGGTAGAAAGAGTACAGAGGAGAGCCGCTAGATTCATCCTCTCAAATTACAAATCTACAGAATCAGTAACGGAAATGCTGCGCCTTGTGGGACTTCCCACCCTAGCTAAGCGTCGACAACTGGCCAGGCTAAAATTCTTTTTTCTACTTACAAAAAATAAATTCAACTTAGACACGACACAATACGTATCGCCTCGCAGAACCAGAAGCCTTAGAGGAGTTAATGAATACACATACGATGTGCCGCAACAACGTATTAAGCAATATGCAAATTCATTCTTTCCAAAAACAACAAGAGAATGGAATTCACTGCCTCCAACACTGCTGCGATCTACCACTGCGGAAGGCTTTGAGGAAGGACTCAAAAGGTATTTTGTAGAGTCTGAATTATAAGGCTGTGTAGTACTTAAAAACTTTAATAAATGTTTTCATTTTTCTTACTTCTATGGCTAGGTTGATTAGTTAAATAACCGCGTACCTGTTTAATTGCGCTGCGCTATTAATTATTTAGAAATCTTCTGTTATAAACCACATAGCAGCGTTTTTTAAATCACTTACTGCATTGTTAAGCACTATTGTACGCGTTGTGGTTGTTCGATACACATGTTGTATTGTATGCTTGTAACTCGAATTGGTTTAAGTTCAACTTTAGTAGCTGTGAAACATACATTAATATATTGCTGTGTAACAAGGACTGTTGTATTCCTGTGTATTACTGTAACCCACCCCTGTAACGGCCTGAGGGCCAACAGTATTCTGAAATAAAAAGCACAAGGCCTGCAGACCGGACCTCATGAGGCACATATTACTTTTTTCTTTTTATCAGACAGAATTTACTGTGTTTTTTATCCCTCTCAAAGTATGTTAATACCGGCCTCTGCTTTAAATAACATGAACAAACACAAGCATCAAGCAATAGTACGATCCTTCATTGAAGTAATCGATCCAATATTTTCCACTTACGACCCCCTCTACGTTCAGCGCGTGAGTGCCAGGGGGCGAAGACAAGCACTTAGACGCAAACACTGCCAATATATTTAAAAGCCTGCGCTTTTTTTACTTCCTTGGCACGAAAAGATGCAACTCATTCGCGACCGATGTTGAAAACTACGTCCTTGTAAGGGTTGTGCTTCTAACCACTCCTTTGGAGGTCAAAGACGACAAAGAAGTGGCAGCTCTGATCGAAGGCCACATGGGAAACGATTGCTTCAAGAAGGTCAGTATAAATTGCTATTAGTCACCTTCCATCACCGTAGTGGACCTTGCAGAGATGCTGGCATTACACTCGACACTGGATCGGACTGACCTCAGAAACATGTGAGAAGATTGGAAAGTGTTGTTGTTGGAGCAGCATCCCCATTTTAGTGTCTTCAAAACGCCTCAGATCATTTGGCCAATAAGTCTTCTCTCTCTCTCTAATCTTGCCATGCTCGTCCACGCGCGAGCGTCCCTCTCGCGAGCTTGTCTGCGATGATAACCAGCGTGTTTGCCTAGGGAGAGCTTCAGCATTTTTTTGGACGCCGTGGCCACAGGCACCACACTTCGTGAGCCCTCCATTTGGGTGAACTAAGAGGAGAACAAATTCTACGCAATCCCGAGCGGCCGCTTCACACATCACAGTTTCGGTGAGCACCCCGGGTAATGGCCAGAGACGTGGTAGCGGCCCACCGGCCCATTTACCGCCCCATTTCTCTGACAAATTACCGCCCCATTTCTCTGACAAGTGTCCCATGCAAGATCATGGAGCATGTTATATACTCTCACGTAATGCACTTCCTTGACACCAACAATTTCTTTCATCCTTCCCAGCACGGATTTCGTAAATCTTTTTCTTGTGAAACCCAACTTGCTTTATTTCTTCATGATCTTCATTCTAATCTCGACCATAACCTTCAGACCGATGCAATTTTTCTCGACTACGCTAAAGCATTCGATACGGTTCCACACAAACGCCTATTACTAAAACTTTCCCAGCTGAACTTGCACCCGAACATTCTTGCATGGATCACAGCATTTCTCACCAACCGCTCCCAGTTTGTCTCAATTAAAAATAACCGTTCCATCTCCCTGGCAGTAACATCCGGTGTCCCCCAAGGATCTGTACTCGCACCCCTCTTGTTCCTCATATATATTAACGACCTGCCCACACATTTATCCTCCCATATCCGTTTATTCGCCGATGATTGCGTCATCTATCGCACAGTTACTAACATTTCTGATCAAACTGTACTCCAACAGGACCTGAACCTTGTGCAACAGTGGTGCGATCTTTGGTTAATGAAGCTTAATCCCACTAAATGCAAGCTCGTTTCATTTCAACGCCAGCACAATCCTTTATCATTCCCATAGCTAATCTCCAGCTCTTCCATCGAACAAGTTCAGTCATACAAATACCTAGGCGTCACTTTATCTTCTAACCTTTCCTGGAATGCACACATCAGCAACATCATATCATCAGCGAATAGATCCCTCGGTTTTTTGAAGCGTCATTTGCGCCACGCACCATCAGATATAAAACTTCTCGCGTACAAAACCCTCATCAGATCAAAACTGGAATATGCAGCGCCCATCTGGAGCCCCCACCAGGTATACTTAATAAACGAACTCGAGTCTGTACAAAATCGTGCCACTAGATTCATTCATTCTTCATATTCATACGACGTCAGCATATCATCCCTAAAACGTGAATGTGATCTTGCTAATCTTTCTGAGCGTCGCCACATCGCCAGTCTACGTTTGTTTCACAAATTGTATCACAGTTCCCTCAACCAAGCACCGTACATCATCCCACCGACGCGCATATCTCATCGCACGACTCATCCTTATTCAGTTGCACGCGCACATGCTCGCACTACTGCTTTTGCGGCCTCATTCTTTCTTCGCACAGCAGTGGACTGGAATGGCCTCCCCCGTGACATTGCAACCATCACGTGCTCATCGACGTTTGCGGACAACTTATCTGCTTATTTTTCATCATGAAGATCACTCTCTGTAACCCTCATCTGTAAACCCACCCCTTATGTAATACCCCTTAACCGGGGTCTTTAAGGTATTAAAGTGAAGTGAAGTGAAGTGAAGCGGCAGAACGGCGGCTTGTCTTTGTCCTCGATGCCTTGAAGAAGACCCACACTGTAACGAAGTTCGGCAAATAACGCTTGTTAGTAATGAGCCCCGAAATAGCAATATCCCTGCCAGAGTTGCCGCTTGGACAACTCTTAAGGATGTTGACGTCAGCAGTATGGAAACGCAGCCCAGAGAGACTGCGGCGCTCTTGCAGGGTTTGAGGGCCAACTACACAGTGACCAATTTCAACGGTTTGCCGGAACCCCTAGTGACTCGGAGGTCATCCGCGAGATGCAAGCACTTTTGAAGAGGAAAGTTGCGCTCGAACTCAACGCTGTGGAAGTTGCGATTTCTCGCGATCGTGGCAACGAAGGCACGAATGCTTCGAGGAGACTGCACCAAACCTGCGGTCTCGTGCAGACGGTGCAACAGCTCACTTGGAACACAGAGGCGGCGTTGGAACAGATAAAACGGCAAAGCCCACTCATGCAAAGTGCGTTCTTCTACTGGCACTATGTTGAGGAGACCAGTACAAACGTTGTACCACCTGGAATCAGCTGGACAAGCTCCAATGCTCCAGACACGTGAGTCTTGAAAACTGTTCGCAAATTGTTCGGTCGGGAGCTGTTAAATATTATCCTCTACGAGGGAACAGAAGAAGAAGATCAAGTGATCATGGACACGAGCGCGCACCGGCATTCTTTTAGTAAGCTTTGCAAGCGTGAAATAAAGCAGATGTTCCCAAAATCGGCTCCGCTTCCTGGTATTCAACATAATTAGGGCTCTTTGAAAGGCAAAGGCGAACTCGGAAATGCCGGCAGTATATCTGCATCGCCGCTTACCCTGCAACACCGTATGTGGTGGTATAACCCTATCGGAAAAAACAGCGTGTCCCAGTGCATTTTTGCGCACTGGGCGACACTTGGGACGCTGTTTTTCGCTGTAAAGCTGCTGCGACGCGCTGGGACGCACGGGGCGACACTGCGTTTTCACTGTACGCACTGGTAGACACTGTATTTTCGCTGGTACGCACTGCGCGACACTGCATTTTCGCTGTGGCGCACTGGGCGGCACTGCGTTTTCGCTGTCGCGCACTGAGTTTTCACTCTCACACTGACTTTATCGCTGCAAACTGGGACAGCGTGCAGTGAAAGCGTGCAGTAGCGCTGTACAGCTGGGCCAGCGTATATACGTACTGCACATGCACTTGCTAGTGCCGCGGTTAATTAAGCGCCGATAAACAGGGATATTATTATATGCGCTGCAACAATTTGGCGACAAACTAATAGGCATGAGTGCTACATCATTGAGGAGAAATATGTATCGGTCGCACAGCGAGAATATCAGCGGCGATCGAATTCAACCCTTCTTGTGTACTTGTCCTACATTTCCAGCCAAGATATTAGGAGATGCGTCGTCGCAGAGGAGGCGACACTGGCTTATAACTCGAGATGTATAGTTATCCGATCCGCACGATCAGTCCTACGCAATACACGTCCGTACGTGTACCGGTCGTCGCATTGCGACCGTGCGCACGTATTGGCTCAACTGGACACGCGAAGCTGGATCTTTCGAACAATCCAGCGGCGCGTGTTCAGCCGAGCTGTCGTCACCAAGTCTTATATCACCTTCCTGACACTTGTGCACCATCGAGCGCGATCATAAACGAGTCGGCGAACGACGCGCACGCGGATGCCTCGCGACGGTCGCAAGTGCGTTTTGACGGCGTACTGCGGCCAAGCACGCGGCGTAGCTGGAGGCAGCTAGGCGCGCTACAACGCTGAATATTTTGTGCACGTCGTGCATATCTGCTTCACGTGTACGATATATATATGGAAGCAGATGTGCACAAAGCCTCCTGCCCACCTACGTGTTCTCGATGCCGGTAGCGGCGGCCGGAGCTGTCGGAACGTCGCGCTATCTCGATCGGCGCGCTCGGGTCGAGAGTGGCCAGAGTGACGCACGCTCATCGCTTCGCCCACGCGTGACACCTTTGCCTGCGTTAATTGTGGGTCCCACAGCCACTCCGCCTTTTAGGCGTGGTGCGCTTAGGTGTTTGACCAACGTTACATATATATGCAACCTGGCATTTTATGCAGATATGTATGTATATACATATGACCAAAACAATTATCTTCGCGTCCCTCAACTCCTGTAATGAAATGCTTCAGTGCTGCTTCTATGTTGCGGACGTCCACACTAAGTGTATATGCCAGCACTAATTAGGGACGTTTATTTGAAGTTGATGAATGAATATTATATTTATCTCAACATATTAAATAGCTTTAAAGCGATCATACAACACATGTATTCTCTCTTCATTACGGTAATCAAGCTTTCAGTCATTTGAAGTGCAGTACCCTGTAAATGGCATATCATAAAATAGCTAAATAAAATAACTAACCAGATACACAGCCAAAAACAAAAAAAAAACAAGCAGCATTTCCAAAATCAACCATCTCTTAATCAGCAATGGTTTGAAAGCACGCACAAACAAGGCACAACAAAACAAACACATGAGTAAGACAAAGGTCACTACATAAGACAGTACCTAAAAGAAGGGCGCAAGAGACAAGGGGCCAGGAGAGGTCAGCGATAGCAAGCACTTTTTGTGCCCTGTTTTCAACCTATCGTGATTATCCAACCCACTCAGTATTCAATTCCTTTGAAGAGGCACTGCAACAGTTCTTAACATAAGCTGAAAACGGTGCCGATCAGTCATGAAAGCTCCTGTGAGCACGAGCCAATTATTATTGCACTGCTCACACCAGGGAATCTGTAATTTGGTTTCAAAAACAGCTGGGAAGCATCTGCTTTTCTGTCAACGAATGGCGTCACTGGGGGCACAGAATACATTGCTTGATTTTTTCAGTGGTCATTAAAACAGCTCGCTTCACCAGGCACCATATACCTTGACCCCGACCCCACGCCTTTCCCTTCGTACTGGTCATCATTTACAAGTAACCCTTACCCGTCCACTTAGCCACGCTATGACCTTCTCCACGTCTTTCTTTTGCCAGTCCTCGACTAACTGGAACAACCTGCCCCGTCATATTGCTGAAATCACCTGCCCATCAACATTTGTTGAAATGCTTAAACACTAACAAAACGATAACTCGGGCAAGTTGGTATCGGTTCATACTGAAGTATAACAGCACACCACGGCTAGGCAACCAGACTGACAAGCAAAGAAACGACACACACAACAAATGCTGACTCGCAACTGAACATTTCATTGAACATAACACAAGAATATAACACGCAAGCGCATACGACATCGGTTGCCACTGCTGTTTTGCCAACGTAACATAAGGTTAAGAAAACACGTGCTGTGGAAATGCAAATTTATTGTCACACAAGTCAACTGAAGCTGGGCTGGCATTTTTCTTTTTCTCTAACAATAATGCTACTCCTTCACCACCTCTCTACTAATCTGCTGCTTATGCTTGTACATTATCTCAGTGCTCGCAAAAATAGAACCACATGATTTGCAGTGCATTGCAAGATTTGCAGTGGCCAACTTTTTTAAAGAAGCATTATGTTCTTTTAGTCTAGCATTAATGCAATATCCAGTTTGCCCAATACACAAATCACCACATGACAATGGAACACTGTCACAACATCTCGTTCGCACTTATTCTTATAGTTTTAAGACTTCTTCCCGTGCTTGATACCACATGTATTCTGCTGTGAAAAGTCTTCATTAACAAGACGGCACAGCTTGATAAGTTTATTCTTGCTGGAAAACACAATATTGACCACATACCTATTCCCAACATTCATAACCCCATTTGCATGGTGTTTTTTTTTAAATGCATAATGCTTCTTAAAAAAATTTCGCCTTTGCTAATCTTGTAATGCATTGCAAATCATGTGGCTGTTCTCCCATTTTTTTGAGCACTAAAATAGTGTACAAGCATGTGCAGCAGACTAGCAGAGAGGTGGTAGAGGTGTATCCTATTGTTAAAGAAAAAGAAAAATGTATCAGCCAAGCTTCAGTTGATTTGTGTGACAAGGAATGTGTCTTTCTACAGTGAGTGTTTTCTACGCCTAAGCTTACATTGACAAAACAGCCGCAAGAATCCATGTCACGTGCACTTTCATGTTTCTTATATTTATGTGTTATGTCTAGTAAAATGTTCAATTGCGAGTGAGAACTCGTTGCGTGCATTGTTTCTTTACCTGTCAGTACAGTTGTCTAGTAGTGGTTCGTTGTTATACTTCAGCTTAACTAATTACTTTTGTGTAGACATGTGGCGACTAATTACGAACTTTACCATTGTAACCCTACCCCTTATGTAATACCCCCAAGAAGGGGTCTTAGGAAATAAGTTATGTGAAGTGAAAGATGTGCAAATTTTCTTTTTTTGTTCAATTCATTACGAACAAATAAAGCATAGATAATCCTTCTGCTACCATGAAATCAGACAATGCTATTTCTTCCTCAAGCAGCTTTCATTATCAGTCAGTGTCCTCAGTGACGCCATTTGTTGAAAGAGAAGCGGGCACTATCAGCCGTACTATTTGAAACCATCGCAAATTCTCTGGTGCGTGCAGTGCAATGAGATTTGGCTCACATCTTTACAGGAGGAGCCTGCGCAACTGATTAGTACCATTTTCTGAATTTGTTCAGAAAGTGTTGCAGGGCCCCATTAAAAAAATAGTTTTCTTTATCTGTTGGACTTGCACACATGCAAAGTGTGTGACAGACTGCTGTGTGACACATGACAGACTGCTGCATTCTGTCCTTCGAACGTTCATCAACTCCAACCCATGTCCCCTGATCAGTGATGCAATAAATGAAACGATATAACAAACCCCCAATAGCACCTTTACTAAGACCAACTAGCTCTATCATGTGACAGTGCTAGCTGATGCATTTAAAACTTCTGACCACGAATACAGTAGCCCAGCAAATGCCAATATCTTTGTTTCTTATTTCATTATTGCATGTTTCATAACAATGACAAACAATAAATTATCCGACCTTATCCTTTTCAATCTCATGCATAAGTACGGCATATATTATAATCATGTGGCTGCAAATGTTTTGTCATTTCTTTTTGTAGAACCTTTTAAGTTAAAAAATATTGCTGCTCTGTTTTAAAAACTGAAATGCAGATCTGCCACACCTTTTTGCTA
>JABSTT010002432.1:0-42236 GCA_013339685.2 Hyalomma asiaticum
CGACCCATATTTTGTAGGCCTGTCCTGCAGCTGCTCTGAATCTAACACATCGGAAGCCGGCACGTCGAAAGCCGATAGCCTTCCACCAGCACCTGGTAAATAACAGCCTTTCCAACCACTCACTCTCGTCAACTCCACTCTGACTTCTCGCATGACGGATCCAGTGGAATATCCTTTGAATTCAATTGAAATTTCCCATGTTCGTCCGTCTCATGTAATATCTGCTCGTCCCTTTTATGAATGTGGCCTTAAAACCGATGGCCGAGCCTCGGCTTCTGTCTCCTTGCTGCGTAGCGTTACTTCGAAACCATTTGTAACGGGTACATTTCATTTTTCGCTGCGTGCCACGAGTGCTAGTACCTCGCTTGGTTTAGTGGGCCGGTTAATCTCGTTTTGGCGGGCGGTTGAACCGAGTGACAAACACACACACGCGCACACATACATACATACATACATACATACATACATACATACATAGAAAGAGTTGCGCATTTCAATAGCCCAAGAAAAACTATCGTCTTTAAAACCGTTCACGTTACGAGAGTAGTCAGTTAGGAGAAATTTTAACTGCAGCTGAGGAGCTGTTTAAGCTGGCGGATTCTCTGGTTGTTGAAGGTAATATGATAATCTTGAAATAATCACGAAATAAGTGCGTGTCAACATCTATGAAACTCCTATCGCGCAGCATGTGCGCACACTTGCTTCTCTTGCGCTCATGCCCGCAGCCGAGTTCTATATAAAGATGAATATGCGGTACAGAAAAGGGGTATGTGCAAAGGGATGGTGTCATATAAGACTTAATAACTTCTGCTGTCGGGCTAGTTGGTGCATAGATGAACTTGAATTGATGGCGCAAATGGTTAGACAGGACCGAAGAAGACACGTAAGACACGGAAAAGCGCATACTTCTCACTTCGAAAAGCACACTTCGAAATGCGCTTTTCCGTGTCTTACGTGTCTTCTTCGGTCCTGTCTAACCATTTGCGCCATTAGTTCACGTTCAGTCATATCAGACCCATGCATAGTATAGTATACCAAGAGGCTGGGAAAGGGAAGTGGGGAGGTTTCTGTTTAGTTGTTGGAGCTTTTACGTCCTGTAAGCACGATGTGGTTATGAGAGACGCCGTAGTTGAGCGCTTTGGAAATTTTTACCAGCGGGAGTTGTTAACTTGCCTTGGCCTTGCACAGCACACAGCCTCAACATTTCGCCTCCATCGAAATGCAGCCAGCTATCGCGGCGAGACCCGATGCTGAACTTTGGAACGGGAGCAGACTGCCATAGTTGCTAAACCACATTAGCGGGATCTATCTATCTATCTATCTATCTATCTATCTATCTATCTATCTATCTATCTATCTATCTATCTATCTATAAAATGTTACACTTGTCACGCCGTACGTTAGGATACAAGACGTCTTTTCTCGCACTCCTAGTGTTCGGCCTGGTTTGGCGGATATGCGCCCCAGCTGGCTAAAGCTTAACATCGCACTTAATCAGTCAGCCACAATGAAAATTTATGAGAACACCTATATACGGATAAAAGCTGCGGGGAGGCGCCGTGCCAAGGTGTAGCGTCGCCCTGCACGATCGAATGCTTAGCGTTGCCCGTAAGAAGCCACTGTCCAGAGGACATTAAGGACGCTTGGATGAACGTAACATTCATTGGCGAAAGGATGCTGGCCTATATTTTCTTGAAACGGGCATGATCTTTGCCTGCTCATTGTAAGCGCATCGAACATAATTTTGGAAGCAGCTTCGCGGTTCTCTCACTCCGCAACGAATCCTTGTAAACATCACCTAGCTACTCGTACGCCTCTGGTTTTTCAATGTTGTAAGCCTGCAGCGGAGGTATGCCATTTTCAGTGCGCTAGCAATGACTTTTGTAATGGCAGCTTCTGTCGTTATAGCCTTCTATTGATGATCGGACAATGGACGACATCAGGCCGTCGTCATATGCTGGCGAGATTCGTGTTTATGATTGCTGGATTTGTTAGATTGATTTTACTTCTGCGCACATGTCGATCTCATACACTTCATCTGATATTATTTCAAATGCCTTACACATTTGTTTTGCATATGACATATGCTTTCTGTGCTGATAGCCATTTACTACTTCTCTGACACATCTGTAACGACCACTGTAATTTGGAAATGCGATTGGCTCTGTGCAAGGTGAGTGTCAAAAATAATACACTTCTTTCGGCTTCTTTTGCTGCCATAAATTCAGTCATACGAAATAGTGAAGTCACATCGCCAGAACTTTCCACCGAACTTCGCTTCTTACCTGTTTATTTGCTGTATTGCTTTTTTTTTCGTAGCCACGCCTGGCACATACTGACTACGAGTGACCTGTTTAGAATAATCTAGCACATTCGTATGCCTCGGTTTCCAGCTACAGATGTAATTAGGAGCATAAGTTGAAAAGCCAGGTAGGAAAAATTAGTAGGGTGTCCCCAGTACGGGGTCCCCAGATTTCCGCATGTGAGACCCGTGGTATTACTGTTGCAATATGAAATCTTCGTAATTGATTCGTTTGGTGGTTCGTTAATTGAATCGTTTTTCAGCCAAGGGCGTTTGTTTATGGAATGTGCGCTTTTATACGTTGGTGGGAAAATATTATCAGAGGGCGCCTCTCGCTAAACCCATTTTAAGGTGTTATCGCCACCTCTGTGCCATCGGCTGCAGAAGCGTAGCGCTTAAATACATCCCACTATATATATTTTTCGGCTACGCGGCAGTTTTCCGTGTTTACAACATTCTGCCGTCCTTCGAAATCGGTTACGCTTTTTGGTGGCGAAAGGAGGGGAAAAGGAAAGTTGGAAATGGGCTTGTGCGTCCATAATGGACATAGGAAAACATAAGTTACCGCCTCAATATGGGATGAAACTGTAAATCTCAAGGCTGCTCTATGTGCTTTCAATGTCCTGTATTTAGGGTTTGCATTGCATTTTTTTTCCTCAGAAGAAAGCCTCAGCTGGCGAGATTAGCCGCTTTGGAGCATTGAGGAAAATGCGGCGGCAAATCGCGCATGTGACCTAAGCCAGGCTTGACACATCTGTATACCGGTACAAGCTCCGAGCAGGCGGCACCGCATACCGGTGGACCAATCGTTTCCCGGAGCAGCAAGAAAGTGCAGGAACACAATAAACGGATGACATTGAGCCGGAGCTGGAGGGTGGCGCGTAAATCGAGGCGCGGCCAGAAGCGCGATGTGATCACAGCTCCATTTGCTCCCGCAACTGCCGACCCCCATTTGAAGAGATTCTCCGAAAAAAAGTTGGAATGAAAGTAACTTTGCGTCACATTGGAACTAAAATCATTGCGTCAGCAGTTTTAGCGGTGCTGTTCTAACCTCAATTTCAGTTTCGGTGTGTTAACGGCTCGTACAGTCGTGCGATGGAGAAGACACATTCAATACTACCACTCAGCATACCTTTGTCCAGCTTTTCATGACCGTGAAAGAATACTCAGGAAGGGACGCTTATGAAGTGCACATAAGGGCGCTGTAGCCTGTCGTACTCTGTTACAAACATATTTACGCTACCGTCAATTCCTACATGCACACTAACGTACTGCAAGCTACACTTCAGTCGCCACGGTGTTGTGGATATGCCTTGTAAACCCGTGTTACCCACACAACTGCTCGATTTACACAAGTACACTGTTCGTGCTGGCGACGTTTCGGTGGAAGCCAAACAATTCAGCATAGACAACATTCTCACTGCAGCTTCGCATGGCATCGATTCCCATAATGCGTCGGATGTGCCAGTAGTAGTAGTACGCAACATTTATAAAAAGCGCCGGTTTGCTACGAGGATGTGCCAGGTTTTTGTTTGCTCACTGTGCGGAGCATGTACCGCAATATTTTATATTTCTAGTGCTCAATGGCCACCTATGAGTGAAACTGAACATTAATCTAAAGATACCTGAAGAAATAGTGCGTGTTTACTACAAACAATCTATTGTTGTTCCATTAACTATTACGGAAAGAAAAGAAAGGTATTCGGTTACTTACTTTAGCTTCTTCCTGTGCAGCCAAAGCCTAGATAAGCAAAGAAGGTTATGTTAATAATATAATAATAATCATCATCAGCCTGTTTAATAGTTATTGTTAAAAAAGCTATGGTTCTTGGGGCAAACGTCGTGCCATGAAGTTGATTGGGCACCTCTTGTATTCATGTCACCGTCCTTTGGACGATGTGAACTTAAATTTTGGTGAAGCGCAGTGCTAAACAATGTGAAAAACACAACACACAGGCGCGGCATTTTCCGCATTTTCCCCGTTGCTTTGCCCCAACAGCGCAGGATAAGTGCGCGTTTAGTATAATCAAAGCGAAATTATTTTGCTTATTCTACGCCAGTAGCTCATCAGCAGACAACATTCATGGTATGATTATCACTTTACATGGTGCCCAAGCACCTCTTATAAATCCAAGCACCGTTAAATAACTGAAATTCCCTATATTCATAATATTACTTCCGTATTAATATACTCTGGCGCATTATGGTATCTCTGTCTGGAAAGAGTCGTGTATGCCATTATGATAAATGCTGTTGCAACTCGAGTGTTGATTGTGGGAACTAAATTTGGCGTAATTAGTCGCATGTGTGATGCTTAACAAGAGTAACCATCCGCAAAGGACACCTGACTGACCAATAGCTGTGAGAAAGTTACGGCAATGTCATGAAGTTTAACTCTTTGTACGTGTATCGTAGCTGAAAACCGCCTGAAGGATATACATAAATTAGAATGGGCCAGCTCTTTAAGGAAAGAACGAATTACAAACCCTTTTTTCATTATTTCCGCGATGCGTGCAGCCGCGTCACCGGGTAGGTGCCAGCCATCCTACTTTCCTCGCGTAGAGCTGGCTAATAATCCAATTGTATGAGCTCGCGAAAGTGCCTTTAACGCCACGCTCTCGTATAATGCACGATGCGATAGCGCAAGAACGCGAAACGTCTGCGAAGTAGTCGCCGAATGCTGTATCTCCAGCATTGGCTTTACATTCATAGGTAAAATTGTTTCGGAGAATCAAGGAAGAAAGTGTCGACACCTCTGAAGATGACGAAGCAACGGCAGAAACGCTACGACCAATTACCAAATGTCATCATTATATATTGCCATCATTATATATTGCCATCATAATATATTGCTCAGCTAGCAGTTCTTGCCTACCTGACGGTGCGGTCTCTGCTATCAGAGTCTCTTGTGTGTCACGTGACTATATAATCCAAATTATATATTATCTTCATCATTTATCCCGCGACGGTTGCTACCTTAAAGTCTTTCAGTCATTCATCTGCCGTTTACGATTCACTCCTACAGCAGAACTGGAATTGGCCTCCCTTGTGAAGTACTTGGCCTCCACCTCCCACACGATGTCTACAATTAAACCCTTGCCATCAGTGTCCAGCAGCTGCAGAAGATCAGTCGATGGCAGTGTTCAGCTCTGTGAAGCAGGAGAGGGTGGTAATAATCACTGGACTGGAAGCTAAAAATTGGAACGTTCAATGCAAGATCCCTCTCTAGCAAAGCTAGATTAGTGCAACTACTCGAGGAACTAGAAGGCGTTAGTTGGGACGTCATTGGCCTTAGCGATGTTAGGAGAGTTGGTGAAGGTTACATACTCATAAACAACGGACATGTCCTCTGCTACAGAGGGTTACCCGAAAAGAGAGAATATGGCGTTGGGTTCATAATTCACAAAGATTTTGCGGGCACCGTAGACGAATTATACAGCATTAACGAAAGGGTATCATGCGTCGTATTAAAACTACATAAGTGGTATAAGCTTAAAATAAGTGGTATAAAGATATTCCAGGGATATGCGCCAACAACGAGCTATGACGACGAATAAGTAGAGCAGTTCTGCGAAGATATTGAATCAGCAATGAAAAAGAGTACGCACACAATACACACTAGTCATGGGCGATTTCAACGCAAAAGTAGGAACAAACGAAAGTGGAGAACAGCCGATTGGCAACTACGGCCTCGGCCGTAGTAGTAACTGTGGTGAAATGATAGTACAATTTGCCGAAAGAAACCGAATCCGAATAAAGAATACCTTTTTCAGGAAACACAAGTCTGGGATGTGGACGTGGAAAAGCCCTAATGGGTAAACAAAGAATGAAATTGCCTTTGTAATCTGCGAACAACGAGGAATAATTGAAGACACAGAAGTAGTGCGGAAGAAAAAACGCAGCGATCACAGATCTTTTTCTGTTGGTACCGATTGGCTTTCGTCCAACTTGTAGAGCCAACATGTAGTGGACCTGCCCCTGCAGCAGTACTCCTATTCTGTGGTCCATCAGTCAGGACACTTACATTACTGACGCCGCCTGGCTGCCACGTTACTCTGTCGACAGGCCCGACAATGCCAAAATTGACGGTTCAGCCTGCGTGCTCTATATCTCCGAATTCAAATACATCGACAAAGAGCAAAGTCGGCTTGGGGACCCTCACTGACAAACTCGAACGCACTCCCACTAACCGCTCGTCATTGGGACTCGCGCTGAGGGACGGCATCTGATACCGCTGCAGGTGTCATCCTGTTGGCTCACCTCTTGTGTTTGTTGTTCCTCGACACCTTGGCTCCACCGTTCTTCATCAGCTTCACGACGCCCCAAGTGCGACCTACGACCTGGTGCTCCGACACTTTCATTGGCCTGGCCTTGCATATTCTGTACGCGGTCCGTTACTGATTGCAAGTCTTGCCAACTTCGGAAGAAGCAAGCGACGCTTGCCGCCGTGCACACTGCAGCCACTCGACATTTCCTCGAAGCAATCTTTTCGCGTCGCCTTGGATCTTCTCAGCCATTTCGTGAGTTCAGCTCCGGAAACTGGGGGATTGCTGGCGCTACTGATTACGCGATGCGTTCCGCCGTCATCCGAGCACTACCGACTAGCTGTGCGACCGATGTCGCAGGCTTCCCACTACGCGATATCACATTACCGCGTGGAGCTCTGCGACAGCGCGTCACCGATCGAAGTCAATTAATCTGTCAGTATTTATTTCGTGTAGAAAATAATACAGTGCAGATTAGTATGCAGGAGGAGGTCCCAAGGTTACAAACCGCACCTTTCTTTCTCAAGTCGTCGCTGGCTTCTTCCGCTCCTCCTCCACTAAGGACATACTCACTGCCTCCTACGATCCCCAGATGAACAGCCTTACTGAGCGGTTTCATCTGACCATTACTGATAAGCTGTAACAGTACGTCTTTCCGCGCCAATGCCACTGGGACACTGAGGTAGCCTACATTACAATCGCATTGAGTTACTCACGGTACGACACTGCTGGATACCCTCCCTTTTACCTCTTCTTCGTCCGCGACATTGAATTACCCCTGGATGCCTCCCTCCTATTTATCGCTGTTTTGAGGTGCTAGGATGCCTGTGACGCCATCATACGTGCCGTCGATGAGGGACAATTGGCCCGCAGTCGTCTCGTGGCCCCCCAATAACATGAGAAGCGTGTTTATATTCCCTGCCACCAGGGCGCATATTTTGCAATGGGCTCTCTTGTCCTACTTTTGTCCACTTGTCACCAAATTGAGCTCTCCGACAAGCTACTTCCGTGTTTCAAAGTTGCTTACGGCGGACTACATCGAGTTACTAACCTTACTTAGGTAGTTATCACCATCACACCGTCTCTCGCCCCAAACCCTACTACACAATAGCTGGTGACATTGCGTGGCGCACCCGGACGGTGCGTCTTTAGCTCGCGGTTCTGTTATGGTGAAGGAAGAAAGTGTCCACAACTAAGGCGGCTACGGAGACGAACACGTATGCATGGTTCGCTACATCTGCGCCTTTTGCAAGTACCCAGTGTACGTAATTCTCTGTACCCGTTACAATATTCATTACATATTTCCTTTCTGAACTGTGTAGCATAAGACACTTAGGCGGCTGTGACAGCAGTGCGGTAGCGTAAGCCAGCACAACGTAGCGTACACTGCCGCAATGCTCAATCCTCTGTGTAGGCGCGAGGTTTTTGCTATCTGTGTATTAGCTTATGCCTGCACAAACTTTGATTCAAATATGAATTACCATTGGTGTCAAAACTGTGTCAGTTTAGTCTGAGAAGATATTTGACGCACTGCAGTCAATCGATACTAATGAACGATTTTATTTCTATGATCTTGTGAGAGCCGAAGTGCAGAACTGGTGAAGCCATTTTTACGACCACTTTTACAAGAAATACTGCGTATACCATATATACTATTTATTTATATATACCATATATACTATTTCTTGTGCTATGTTTTGGTATCAGGATGTTTTTGTAGTAGTGTATATACGCGTATATGTTTTTCTTACACCATATCTTGCTATTGTAATGTTTTTTTATGGTCTCTGTTAAATATATTTGTGATTGTCCCAACTGCCTTGTATAGGGTTCACTGTCCTCGTCAAGCTGTCGATAAACAGCTTTTAGCCAGTGAACCTCTCCAGAACCTTTTTCTTTCGGGGAAAATAAAGTGATTTTTCTTTTTGATTTTGATTTCATCGCAGTACATCTTGTTAAGGCTCCAAGGCAAAGGTCTTCAAATGTTAAATTCCCAAGGTGTTAGTGCAAATGTTCACTTGTAATTGTTTCAGACAACGCGGGGAAAACACAGTGACGCCAGTTTCGACAATTGTTAGGGGGTTCCCATTTGTAAGCTTATGCAATATTTGTAATGTTTCGTTAAAATTATGAAAAAAAAAGAAACGGAACAGTTTACTTATCTGTCCACTCAGCGCGATTTCGCCGATTGCCAGTCATGAATTCGGAGTGTGAGCTTAATACAGAGGTGTTTCTTTGAATATATAGTGCCAAACATAGTTTATTACATAAGTCGCCTTCAGAAGCATGATGGCGACCCAAGATTTCGGAAAAATATCTTCTTTGTAAAGCGTTCAAACTGCATTTACCGGGGAAACTGAAGAAAAGTGCTGAAAATATGGAAAAAATAACACATCCAGCACTATGAAGGCAAGAAATCTGAGAAATTCGTACTTACCTATTTTGTTACCCCATTCCTTCACTATAAAACGAGAAGTACAGCACCTCAAAATTAGTTCGCAGAGGAGCATTCGAAAGTTTAAAAGTTATGATATGAGCAGTAAGGAACTACCACATGCACTGAAGGACGCGGCAAAAGTAACGGAAGCACAGTGAGTTCAGTCTTATACTGTTATTAGCGACGCCCGTTATAGGCGCTTCGTTAATTAATTTAAGGCGAAAGGCAATGCTAAATGGTTTAGAATATACTGTGCACTGGCATTCTTTGCTTCCGCAAAAGAACTTTCAAAAGTTCTTTTACCTGGGGGAATTAATTTTGCCTATATTTATCTCTTACTCTTCCATTTTAATGAGCAAACAGACAGTGAAGCCTAGGAAAACATAGGGGAAGTTACTTGTGGTGTTGTAATTGTGGAGAAAGTAGAAAGGAATTAAAGTGGACGAAAAGACAAACCTGCCCTCGGTGGGACCCGAACCCACGACCTTCGGATGTCGCATCCGATGCTCTACCAACTGAGCTACAAGGGCGGTCGTCCCCCCGTCCACTTTATTGTGTATTTATGTAGGTATTATCCTGGGAGTGTTAGGCAGCGCCACTCGAGGCCAAGGCGGCGTGTGTAGAACACACTTTCTTGCCAGGAGGCGTCACGTAGAACGTGAACTTAGATGAGGTGGCTGCTGCCCAATAAGCCCTAGCATGCTACCTAAGGCACCAAGTCTGCCGCAACGAGGCCCAAGCTATGAAATAACGAAAGGGAAGGGGTCAAGGGCTCGTTCTTTATTTATTAGAAACAACTTAATGAGCAAACAGACAGTGAAGCCTAGCAAAACATAGGGGAAGTTACTTGTGGTATTGTAATTGTGGAGAAAGTAGAAAGGAATTAAAGTGGACGAAAAGACAAACCTGCCCTCGGTGGGACCCGAACCCACGACCTTCGGATGTCGCGTCCGATGCTCTACCAACTGAGCTACAAGGGCGGTCGTCCCCCCATCCACTTTATTGTGTATTTATGTAGGTATTATCCTGGGAGTGTTAGGCAGCGCCACTCGAGGCCAAGGCGGCGTGTGTAGAACACACTTTCTTGCCAGGAGGCGTCACGTAGAACGTGAACTTAGATGAGATGGCTGCTGCCCAATAAGCCCTCGCATGCTACCTAAGGCACCAAGTCTGCCGCAACGAGGCCCAAGCTATGAAATAACGAAAGGGAAGGGGTCAAGGGCTCGTTCTTTATTTATTAGAAACAACTTAATGAGCAAACAGACAGTGAAGCCTAGCAAAACATAGGGGAAGTTACTTGTGGTATTGTAATTGTGGAGAAAGTAGAAAGGAATTAAAGTGGACGAAAAGACAAACCTGCCCTCGGTGGGACCCGAACCCACGACCTTCGGATGTCGCGTCCGATGCTCTACCAACTGAGCTACAAGGGCTGTCGTCCCCCCGTCCACTTTATTGTGTATTTATGTAGGTATTATCCTGGGAGTGTTAGGCAGCGCCACTCGAGGCCAAGGCGGCGTGTGTAGAACACACTTTCTTGCCAGGAGGCGTCACGTAGAACGTGAACTTAGATGAGATGGCTGCTGCCCAATAAGCCCTCGCATGCTACCTAAGGCACCAAGTCTGCCGCAACGAGGCCCAAGCTATGAAATAACGAAAGGGAAGGGGTCAAGGGCTCGTTCTTTATTTGTTAGAAACAACTTAATGAGCAAACAGACAGTGAAGCCTAGGAAAACATAGGGGAAGTTACTTGTGGTATTGTAATTGTGGAGAAAGTAGAAAGGAATTAAAGTGGACGAAAAGACAAACCTGCCCTCGGTGGGACCCGAACCCACGACCTTCGGATGTCGCGTCCGATGCTCTACCAACTGAGCTACAAGGGCGGTCGTCCCCCCGTCCACTTTATTGTGTATTTATGTAGGTATTATCCTGTGAGTGTTAGGCAGCGCCACTCGAGGCCAAGGCGCCGTGTGTAGAACACACTTTCTTGCCAGGAGGCGTCACGTAGAACGTGAACTTAGATGAGATGGCTGCTGCCCAATAAGCCCTCGCATGCTACCTAAGGCACCAAGTCTGCCGCAACGAGGCCCAAGCTATGAAATAACGAAAGGGAAGGGGTCAAGGGCTCGTTCTTTATTTGTTAGAAACAACTTAATGGCAAGAACAACTCCTGGCAAGAAAGTGTGTTCTACACACGCCGCCTTGGCCTCGAGTGGCGCTGCCTAACACTCCCAGGATAATACCTGCATAAATACACAATAAAGTGGACGGGGGGACGACCGCCCTTGTAGCTCAGTTGGTAGACGATCGGACGCGACATCCGAAGGTCGTGGGTTCGGGTCCCACCGAGGGCAGGTTTGTCTTTTCGTCCACTTTAATTCCTTTCTACTTTCTCCACAATTACAATACCACAAGTAACTTCCCCTATGTTTTCCTAGGCTTCACTGTCTGTTTGCTCATTAAATTGCTTCTAACAAATAAAGAACGAGCCCTTGACCCCTTCCCTTTCGTTATTTCATAGCTTGGGCCTCGTTGCGGCAGACTTGGTGCCTTAGGTAGCATGCGAGGGCTTATTGGGCAGCAGCCATCGCATCTAAGTTCACGTTCTACGTGACGCCTCCTGGCAAGAAAGTGTGTTCTACACACGCCGCCTTGGCCTCGAGTGGCGCTGCCTAACACTCCCAGGATAATACCTACATAAATACACAATAAAGTGGACGGGGGGATGACCGCCCTTGTAGCTCAGTTGGTAGAGCATCGGACGCGACATTCGAAGGTCGTGGGTTCGGGTCCCACCGAGGGCAGGTTTGTCTTTTCGTCCACTTTAACTCCTTTCTACTTTCTCCACAATTACAATACCACAAGTAAGTTCCGCTATGTTTTCCTAGGCTTCACTGTCTGTTTGCTCATTAAGTTGTTTCTAACAAATAAAGAACGAGCCCTTGACCCCTTCCCTTTCGTTCTTCCATTTTAGCCATTCATGTTTCTCGTACTGCCGCCTACATTACAAAGCATCCCATTCCGCTCCAGATCTCTCCGCAGCCACCGATCTCTACTAACACCCAACAGGAGGGTTTGCCCGAGTGCCAGCGAATTTTCTGTGGGCATTTTCTGCCCTCCAAAAAGGAGACTTCACTTCACCGTGAGCATCTTTACGTCCAACGCAGCCCAAAGCGTCTCCCACAGACCTCTGCAAGGGTCTCTGCAATTTAGAGCCCTTCATGCTGTTTGTTTCAGAAGGTGTCGGTTTGTAACAGCTTGCTAAGCAAATAGCTAAGGTGAAGAACAATCGCGGAAAAGTGGACCTCGTATCAAAATATAGCCAAGGACCTTCCGAGAGCGAGGCAAGCGGGCTGTGCAGATGCCACGGCAGTTGGATTACACACGCTGAATAATCGTGGCATACAGTTCATTGGTGCACGCCCAGCCAAATGTGCTCCAGTGAGTGCCTTCGTCAGGAGGAGGCTGCACGCGCGTGGTGGTGGGACAGCATTAGCCTCCTAAGCACGATAATTCTAAATGATTATAAGGACATGAGCGCACCGTATCTTCCACTTATCTCGTAGGAAAACTTCCCCAGTTGCCATCCATCAGTGGCAGCGTGAGGTCGTGCTATCAGCTACTCTTGGGGCGTCATGGCGTAGTCGACATGCGTGGTAGGCTCACGCTATATATAAAACTATTCAGTTAACACAGAGACGTCTGTGCTATCCTTAAGGCCTTGCTCGAGGCCAAGCAACATAGCGCAGGCACTCCTTGTTGAGAGCTTCACATGGAAATGGTTCCCATATGATGTGAGACCTACTGAAATATTTTTTTTTCGTCATTTTGCAATTACCTTCGTTTTTTATCCTGTTGTAGCACTATAACACAGAAAACCAATTAATGGTACATGACATATCCACTGCCGAAGCCTTGTTTATAATCGTTCCATCAAAATATTCCATTTCTCTTACTTAAAATGACAGTTACCGTCTGCAGTTACCTACTGCATTGGCTTCGAGTCAATTACGCAGTGCCAAAGATAGTTACTGCGTGTGCATTTTAAATTATAAATATTTGAGGCAGCCGTACTCCTCATCTGTGCAAACGGCAGAGCTGCTAAGGAAGTACCATAACCTGGAGTTTGCAGGTTGGCGTTTTCGTCAGTTTTCGTCAGAGTTCTTCATTTTCATCTTCCTTGGTCTTTTTTTTTTGTTCTTTGTGCCTTTATATATTGCCCTCTCTCTTCCTGTCCCCTCCCGACCCTCACAACACTTCTAATTACCCCCTCTCGCCTTTCACAACCATTCCTACACTACGCATATGCTATGGTTTACCCTTTCAGCTTCTGCTCAACATTACATATGTCCTCATGGCCCTCACTTCCTTTTCCCGTTGGTTTCGTCAACTAAACTACACACGGCTACACTAAGCCAAGGTAGTTATATCTTTCTGGAGTGGAAGCGGCCCGCCATAAGCGGAGCTGTCGTCGCCCTCTTCCTCAAGCAAGCAGTAGGAGACGACAATGCAGACAGCGGAGCGCGCAGGCAGCCCGAAGCTGTTTCGTGGTATTTAAACCATGTATCATGGTTTTAAATGCGAAGCATTTCTTAGCGAACTTCGGTGAGTTTGAGCGTATCTATCTATCTATCTATCTATCTATCTATCTATCTATCTATCTATCTATCTATCTATCTATCTATCTAGCCGCCTACGATTGTGTGCTCTCCTGACCGTTTCGCTAATCGGATGTTTACGAAAATTGGTATGCCACATCATGACTACATGACGAACATAAATGACAGGTCATAACATGAAAATCATAACATGCATATCATGAGCGGCATGATTTACATGCCACGGTCTTAAGGCTCTCCTGGCCGTTTCGCTAATGGGATGTATCCAAAATTGGTATGGCACATCATGACTTCCTGATGAACATAAATGGCAGGTCATAACATGAAAATCATGATATGCGTGTCATGAGCGGCATTATTTACATGCCACAGTCTTGGTGCTCTGCTGGTCGTCTCGTTAATGGGATGTATACAAAAATTGGTATGCCATAATATGACTGCATGGCAAACATAAATGACCGGTCGTAACATTAAAATCATGACATGTATGTCATGAATGACATGACTTACATGCCACGCGTTTGCTTAATGGGCCATATACGCAAATTGGCAGCCCACAACATGACTGCATCACAAACATAAATAACAGGTCATAACACGAAAATCATGACATGCATGTCATGAGTGACATGATTTACATGCTACGGTCTTGGTGCTCTCCTGCCCGTTTCGTTAATGGGATGTATACGAAAATTGGTATGCCACGACAGGACTACATGGCGAGCATGACTGACAGGTCACAAGATGAAAATCATGATATGCATGCCATGGGGGACATGATTTACATGCCACGCGTTTCGTTAACGGGATGTATACAAAAGTTGTCATGCCACAAGATGACTGCATCATGAACGTAAATGACAGGTCATAACATGAAATTCATGACATGCATGTCATGAGCGATGATTTACATGGCACGGTCTTGGTGCTCTCTTGGCCATTTCGTTAGTGGGATGTGTAGGAAAATATGCAACAATATGGCTGCATGACGAACATAAATGACAGGTCATAACATGAAAAGCATAACATGCACGTCATGGGTGGCATGATTTACATGCTAGGCGTTTCGTTAATGGGATGTATACCAAAATTGCTATGGCACAACACGACAGCATGACAAACATAAATGACAGGTCAAAACATTAGAAACATGACACGCGTGTCATGACCGGCATGACTTACATGCCATGGTCCTGGCTCTATACTGCCGTTTCTATGGGCTCCGTCTACTGATCTATGGGCTCCGTCTACTGACCAGAGGGCGCTACGTAGCTCTCGTCGGACGACTCAGTCGCGCACGGTGGAAACCGAGGCTACAGCGACGCGCGCGTTTCTTCACTGCTTTCCGGGCGTGCTGCGAACCACACGAACGCTCGCAGCGTCGCCCTTTGGAACAGTTTGCCGCAGGTTTGGAGCGCGCGTCTCAAAGGAAATAAAACGAAAGAAGGTGGGACGGGCGGTCGCTGCTGCTATAGAGTTGTAGACGCGCATCGCGTTCGCGTATTTCCCTGTCACATTCTGCCCAATTTTGCTTCTTCTCTCCGCCAGGCAGTGCATTCTGGCGCTGATGTCGCACATGGAAAACTCGACTGCACGGAGCCTATACGAAAATCGGTTTGGCACAACGTGACTGCATGACGATCATAAATGACAGGTCATTACATGAAAATCCTGACATGCATGTCATTAGTGGCATGATCTACATGCCACTCGTTTCCTTAAAGGGATGTATACAAAACTGCTTTGGCACAACACGACTGCATGACGAACGTAAATGACAAGTCATAACGTTAGAATCATGACATGCGTGTATGAGCGGCGTGGTCTACATGTCACAGTCTTGGTGCTCTTGTGGCCGTTTCGTTAACTTCATATGTACCAAACTCGGTATAGCGGGATAACAATGCAAATCCATTTTACGTTCCTTATGCGTGCTTCGCATTTCCTTGATTCCCACTGCACGTGGGATCTGCCATTTTCTTAAGCACCCAAATATTCGAGAACGCAATGGGGACTTCGTGCGTCGCTTTTGGCTGTGCAAATCGGAGAAGACCCCGGGAAGAACATTTCACGTATATGTCTTTCTCACTTTCTTGACGTGCGGCTTCACGTTTTCTTGCATTTTGCTAGGTAGAGGACAGTAGCACACCCAGGATCTCTACCAGGGGGGGGTTCAATTTTTCACGAAGGGCCGGGCTTGCCATTACACAGTTGTTGCGTATGTAAAAAAGTAAATAAAATGCCAAATAATAGTAACATCAATGATCATGATTATTCTTAATATTTTTTTCGGCGTTTTGCGGAGACATTAGCGCCACATTCTTCTAGGAGATAGGAGCAGTTACGGAGTGGGAGGGGGGATAGGTCGGCCTCAGGGGGGGGGAGGGTGTTACAATTCCCGAAACCCCCCCCCCCCGTCGGTGCTCCACTGGTAGAGGACAATATTAAACGTTCGCATCCATATATTACACCCCTACGCATGTATTAAAGTTAACTCCAAGCTTTAAATACTCGTTAGTCCTCCGTTTTAGATGCGTGCGTGCATGATTTGCTATGGGCTCGACTGCTGCTAAAACCCACGAGAGGTGTGGCGCACGTATTGGATCGTGTGTGCTCGTATCCGAACTTAGAAGGACATATTTCCAGTTCATAGACGCCGAATTTTTTATGTGTACTTATTGACAAATTCGCAAATGACAGCGAACATGTATGGCGTGTTTCTCCGTGCTACTGGTTTCCAAAAGGAAGAGGAAAAAAGAGTCTGCAGCCTTCGGACTGAGAACATATGGTGTTCGTAAGGGCGGATGAAAAGCATAAAACAGCCACTCAGCTATTGACTTCGAACAACCAGACCTCTTCCTTCAGCGTTTGACAAAATTCTGGTCTGGATGCTAAGTGCAGGCGCGTCACCCGTGTATGAAATGTCTTCTTATGTGCGTTTAAGTCAGAACTAAATGAAAAAGATTACCGAATGCACCGAACAGATCTTCATAGACGTGTATCCGAGATGACTTCTCAATATTTCAGACCAACGAACCTATTTTGAAGAATGTACGTGGAATTCCCCCCCCCCCCCCCCCAAAAAAAATTGCATGCGTTCAATTATAACAAAATACAGAAAGCACGCGCTGTACTCAAATGTGTTCACGTTCAATGGGATGGATGCCCGTTTAAATGAAGAGTAAAAATGCATTTTATGTCAGCAGACTGTCGCGCAGTGCCGCTTATTTCCGCAATATCGCCTCACCGTATCACAAACTTAGTTTCTATTTACAGACGATCTGAACCAACAAGTACGATTTGCACTGAACTTCTCAGTAATCTGTGTTATCTTGTTTCCTTCGATGCCTGCAGCTTAGTGCGCACGCGATAAAATTTTTTTTCTCAATTACAAAACACCACTGGTAATTGGCATAAGCACAAAGTTGGTTTCCGTGTAAATGTTTCATCGTTAGATTCCAAAACAAGTCGAGCGCCACTCTTAATACCTGGCCGTCTATGGCAAGAACGCGTACGTTTAATTCTAGTAATGTGGCCGCCGCTGGCTTAACTTGCCGCCGCAGGCGGCTGCACGGACTTCCGCTCCAGGGCCCGTATTCACGAAAACAACTTACGACCAAAAAGCTCTGAAGAGAAGATTTCAGCCAGTGCCGCTGCTGGACACATCATTAGAGACGCTTCCCGACCAATGGCAAAAAGCACTCACGAAACAGAAGTTTTCTGAATTCGGCCCCAGGAGTTTAGTGGAACTTCCTCCTGCTAAGAATTAATCCGCCCCTTCGGCTTTCCTTCCTGCTTACCCTCACACCACACTTTCTTACCGTCACTTTTATTTACCGCCTTCTTCTTAAACTATTAGGAATGGCTAGTTGTGATTAAGCCTTCTTGGCAGATCCCCATTCTCAGTAGCACATTAATAATACTACACAAGAATATAGATTGCTTTAACATATCCCTTCATCCATTCTTCCCCCCTTGGTATAACAACACAATGCATGTTTATGAAGAGCTTAAGCCAGTGATGTCTTAAGAGCTGTTTGGCACAAATTTTATCTCCTAGCCATCCTCACAGTAAGCCGCGGTGGTGTGGTAGTTATGGTGCTACGCTGCATCCCAAGAAACACGGGTTTGATCCTGGCCTCGGCGGTGCAGTTGAGAATGCTACACTCCTGTGCGCTGTGCAGTGCCAGTGCATGCTAACCAACACCAGTTGGTCAAAATTTACAGAGCCTTCCATTACGGCGCTCCTCTCCTTTATATCTCTCTCAGTTCTTTTCCTCTATACCGTGGCCGCTGGACCGTGTTTCCGACATAGGCTGCAGAAAACCGCGTCACTTCCGGGAAATGTCAGGCCGCCGCACGCTCACACTTCTTTTGGCGCTGTCACATGACTCGCTTGAACACCCGCTATGTTCTGCACCGGACCTGGTTCCGCTTATACCGCCCTGCGCACTGTCCTCGGCCGCTTTTTAGCGTTGCACTCAGGAGGTAGAAGGAACCACTTGATTTATAGAAAAAACGACTCCTTCGCTAAAAGTGTTTCCAGAAAACATTCCAACCAATCACCACACAAAGCCCTCCAGTGATTCATGAAAATCATTTACGGAATAGAAACCTCGCTAATTCGGCCGCTACCAGGTAACAATGAGCATCCTTCGAACGTTATCATTGAACTTGAAGTCTGAAGCATTAGGTGTGCTACTACTACACTATTACATCAATAAAAACTGAAAATGAAGCTTATCAAGCGAAGTAAGAAAGAATATGTACTTACAGAAATATTTGACCTGTTGTTCTAAAAGAAAAATGTAATGAACACTGTTATACAGAGAAATATATAAAATATACAACATTGCCCATGTGACGCAAGGCTAGCCACGCAGCTTGGGCTAAAGGAATCACCCAAGATTCACAGCAGAAATTTGCGTCATTTTTCCAACCGAACCAAAGTCATCATTGTCATCGACATGCGTGGGAGCGAGCCCCCCCACTGTGGTCTAGTGGCTATGGCACTGGGCTCCGAAGGTCGCAGGATCGAATCCCGGCTGCGGTGGCCGCATTTCGATGTAGGCGAAGTGTTGTGGCCCGTGTGCAATGCGATGTCAGTGCACGGTAAAGAACGCCAGGTGGTCGAAATTTCCGGAGACCTCCACTACGGCGTCTGTCACAATCAGAGCCACTTTCGGAACTTCAAAACCCACAAATAAATGCGTAGGAACGCAGCACATTGGGCATTGTGTACAAACGCCTGAGCACTCTAGGTGACCGCAATTAATCACGGCATTATTGTATACAGTCGCCGTCTTCACGATTTCACTAACAGCCTCATTGTTAAAAGTGAAATTTGTTTAATGTATTTAATGCTGTAGCGATATCTCGACATGTGCTATTACTATCACACAAACTTATGTTAGCTGATACAAATATTTGGCATATGTTACCACGCGTCTGAAGCAACCACGTGAATAACTAGCCATTAGCGAAACAGTTGCGGTTTTCAAAGCCCTTGGATTAATGTGCCATCCCGATGCTGATAACCTGTGTATTCTCCCTTGACCGGTGCTCGATTCTGTGAAAACCCGAACCGACACCATGCGATTCATTCTGGAAGCTACTCCGATTTTCAGCTGTCTTTGCTATCAGGACAAAAATATGTTCTTATTTGTCTCCGGCAACTGAACATCGAGTAGGAAGCCATTCTGCGAACCCTACTTTTGAATAAATGGAGACGGTAGTGCGACCGGCTCCATACCTTCCAGAACACAGAACTATACCCCACTTCTTGATTATTTCTGTGGCTTTATATCCTAAAAGCATCAATGGTTATGAGAGGCGCCCTACTGGAGGGCTCCGGAAATTTAGGCCACTTGGAGCTCTCTAACGTGCACTCACATATTGCATATTCCTCCCCTCATGTCTCCGCCTATGAGGAAAACAGGAAGAGTTGTTCAACACTATAGTACAAGGAATTTGCTGCAGTCGACATCGCTGCTGCCGTCCCTTATTCTTGCACTTCTCCGTCGCGTCTGCCGTGCGTCTTTTCGACGTGGCAATGTCGCGATGAAGAGTTTGCGGCTGGTTGCGTGGTGCGAAGAGTGGAGCCATTGTGTCGACGGTGTGGTCACGCGTTTAGAGAATTACTGCTGGTTTTAGGCAGCGTGTGGCGCAATAATATTAGGTTCACATGTTGTTAAGAACCTGAAACACCGAGCAGCGCGTTTATGAAACTATGCTGCGAAACGTGTTCTGGGGATTATTTGAGGCTGTTTCACGTGACGCACAAACGGCAATTTCGCGTGATCGACATCACCAATGGAAATGATCGTGGAAACCACGACAACGGGAACAACATTGCATGTTTATTTTCATCGCTGCAGTCGCTCATGCGAAACTGAATTGAAAAGAAATATGAAAAAAATAGAATGGGAAAGGGTGGCACTCTAATACAAATTAACACACATTACGACCAATAAGTGAACGAGGTCACGATGAAACCACGTCTCAGATATTATTCATGCGAACATCCAAATACATTCTACATGAACGGTGCAAGGTTCTTTGTCAGTTCTACGGATCCCTCCTTCAGTGGTGGCCTCCATTACATATCTAAATATGTCAGGCCACTGGTAATGAAATTTGTATGTTCAAGCCATACATAAAATCGTGAAATATGACATCTCTAACATTTCGCCGATTAGATACATTCACCAAATCTCTAACGACTATGCCAGAACTTAAAATGTTACGAAAGACAATGAAGACCTTCGACGACATGCACACCACGAAGCGTGCAGCAGTTCGTGTGTCAAGGTGCACTGGGGAGAATTCTATGGTGCGAAACCTTACAACATTGCTGCCGACAAGCAGATACACTGCCCTCCTAATTCACATTCCCCATGAATTCCTCCCCAATGGCAACCCATTACCTCCCTTCGCGCCCGTAAGGTCTTTCTCCGGCAGAAAACACGTGCTGTTATACCACCGTGCTCTGCTCGCTCGCCCTTGACCTTACTAGGGCTGGGGAAGTTGTGCTTAGCTGATGAAGTTATGACTCTCGGCCGGGCATGCCCTTACACTGGCAATAATCTCTGCGTGTGACTGGCGCAACATACCACTTGGTGATACGTGCCCATATTGCTCTGTTGCGGTACCGGGGGCAGATGAAGATCATCTAATATGGACACGTACAAGACCGTATCTTGAGCGCGCTTGTGTTCTAAAGAAGATGTCTCCGGTACAGTGCTTGGACATATTATGACGATTGAATACAGGACAACAGATATCACAAAGCACTGCTTCAATGTATAGAAAAAAAACAAGATCCAGACCTGCGCGGAACCGCAGGACAGTGGCAGCGCAAGCTGGAGGACCGATGTTTTAGAGGCCATTTTAAACGCTTGAGGAAACTAGTGCGACTAGTGTAACTACGCCAGTGCGACTACGCCATAATTACTGCGGCATTGTAACGTGTAAACATGTAAACCTGCACATCTTAGAGTCTCTTGGCGTCGTTTTCCCGAGAACTAACCGAACTCTCCGCCCGGCGTCGATGGGGAGCTGTGATTTGGGCTTCTCTCTGCACAGCTGTCTTTTGTGCCCGGCGTTGCCTTTCTGCCGCCGCGCGCGTAGTTCTGCGATTCGCTTCGTCGGCAGGGGTCCGCACTTTACGAGGAGCCGCCATCAGGTTTATCAGGAGCCAAGTCAAGTTGCAGTCGGGGCTGCGCACGTCGCCTCGCACATGTCGCATGGCACGATAGGACACGATAAGGGGCACCGGTTCGTAACAATAATGACGGTAAATTTGAAGCAGATTGTTTCACAATTATGATGTTGATGATGCCTTTGTAATGGGTGCAGAGCTACGAAGCATGCACGCCTGTGTCCTTTGAAATTATTCCTCGAACACGTTGTGCAATCCACTTTCCGTATAGTGGCGTTTTATTAATCTGCCAAGTAACATTACATTTGTTAATGCGATCCCTCGGCAGACGTTATATCTGTTTAGATGTTTTCGCGATGATTTTCCAACCACAGGCGTAGCTCAGTGGAGAATGATCGACTGCCACTGAAGGAGTGTGGGTTCGAATCTACGCAGAGGAAGAGTTGGAATACTCCTGGATCGTGTTTATTTTTTATGTTAAATTTGTGTGATAGTGGTTACGGACGCCGGCGGTGAACAACTACGGCGCAAAACCGACCCTTGCTGTGATCTCGTAACACCACACGCTGTTATCAGGACCTGCACCAGTTATCTAATCCACACAGATCGTGAATTACGCCTTCAGGGGCGAATCCATTTAGCAATAGAAAAAGCGCAGCGAACGCATGTTTCACAATTCTAACAGGACCTGCGCCACCTATCTAATGCACACACATCATGAATTACGCGTTCAGTGGAAGATCCATTTAGCAATACAAAAAACGCAGCGAACGCATTTTTCACCATTTATTTGCGCTACCGTTCGGCCAACCATCAGCGAAGAGCGACAAGCGAATTCAGTCGCTCTTTGAGCAGCAATCAGGGGCTTTTCGTGGCAGGCGCCCGTAGAACATTCCTACAGACTCACAGCTACATGATAAATCGGAAGGGAAGCGACCTATAATGGCTTCTGTATATTTTGATTTTACAAATACAAGCACATTTTTGTTGCTCAGCAGCTGTGGTCTTTCGGTTTGATGCATGCTGCTGCGAGCGTCTGAACAATGCGGCTAACAGCTGCCCTTACTCTTTGTGTTTGCAAGCAGCAAGCGCGCGTCACTTTTTCAGCGGGTGACTCTGAGGACGTGGATCGTGCTGCGTAAACACGACGTACTAGTCTCTGTACATGCGGGAGCATCCCTACGGACTCGTTAAGAAATTCAGATTCCGAAACATCTTGAAATGAAAAAAAAAGCCGTGCGTCTCCAACTGTTAATATCGAGACAAGTTTACAATGTTTTTTTCTTGCATTTGTTAAATTGCGCAGTATGTCTCTTATTAAGGGCAGGGAGTAGCACTGTGCGCTGCCCAGTCGCAGCATTAATGAAAAATAATGCCCCCATTCATCGCCCGGAGCCAACAGAGCGAGCACCACGATAGTCGTCCGTGTAATAGCAGCTGCCAAAAGCATTTAGCTATGGCGGCAGAATATCGGTGAGAGGAAATAATAGGGCTTGTTCATGCCACTGACCGCCATAGGCGGCCAATGGTAAAAGCACTAACAGAAACAGGATAAGTGGGTAATTGGTGCCGTTTTTTTGTTGAACGAATTTCGGGCGCCAGGGACAGGGCGACGAACTACTGGCCCTGCCACGGTGGTCCAGTGGTTATGGCACTCGGCTGCAGATCAGGTGGTCGTGGGATGGAATCCCGGCCGCGGTGGCTGCATTTCCATGGAGGCTAAATTGTGAGACCCGTATGCTGTGCGATGTCAGTGCACGTTAAAGGGACCCTGAAACGGTTTTGACGATTTTGTGCAAACATGGTGATCCGGTAGAGCGGGTCACTAGGACCATTACAGGACAGATTTTGGCGCTGTGCGTAAAGTGTGTAATTTACAATAAGGTTTTGAACACGCGTATCGCAAAAGGTCGCAGCGGCTCGCCAAAAAGCGTTTGCAAACGCCCCCGTCATCGACTGATCTAATGAGAGGTCGCTGATTGGCCCCGACCCAAGTGACGTGCACGTAATTTTCAAAACCTAGCCGCGAACAACGTGCTTCTGCAACGTACTCCTTCGCTTCAGCCAACGGTATCATCGCGGCATCTGGCGGCATACACACGAGTCGCCGGCGCTCTATTACAGAGGCTAGCACTGCCGAGGCGGGCGACCTCAGTGAGGATATCGGGGCGCTATGTTACTACGGGAGGCTCGGCAGAGCGGCTGACGCGGGAGGCGCTGTCGTCGCTAGCGCGCACTCCGCAGCAGATCGAGTTGAGGAGGAACAGCAGTGGTAAGGAGGAAGGCGACAGAAATAAGCCCATAGCTGCCTTAGCGCATGGTGCTTCGCTTTATTTATGGTGTGAATGGTTTCGCAATTGTGTTGCCTAATCAGTGACGCAATGTCAAAAAAACGTTTCAGGGACCCTTTAAAAAACCCCACGTTGTCGGAATTTCCGGAGACCTCCACTACGGCGTATCTCATAATCAGAGCTGGTATTGGGACGTTAAACCCCACAAATCAATCAATCAGGCAAGAGGAACTATATCATAATTGGACCTGCAGTAATATTCGCAGCAGTTTACAGGAGGGAGGCTTGCCGCAGGTGGTTGAGCTTATCCCGATCGTTCGAGCAACTGACCGTGGAGGAGTGGCGACATTTCTTCCGCCCAGATGCGTCAACACTTTAAAGATGTGTTCCAAACATGCAGTGAATTGGGGAACGCCATCTCCTTGTCCAACACCTTGATGTATCGGCATTCTTTTGCTTTTCTTAAAGAGGGGTAGGTAGGGTAGCTGCAGAATATTTCGAGAAGTAGGCTATATTATTTAAGAAGCTATCACATATTCTTTGAAGGCTTGGTGCCTTGAGAACTGCTCGTACCTCTACTACGACGAAATCATTTTTGTAGAATATAGAGCCATATAGAGGGGTTTGTTGTATTTAGCGGATTTTTCGATTGCTTGGTTTACCACATCAAGCATCCAGGTGGTATACTGCGGAGTATCGTTTTCTAAATTCTGCTTGCTATCTTGGTTAATTAAATATAACTGTGGCAAATAACATCCCTAAACGGTTTGTATAGAGTTGTGCGTAGACTGATCGGCCTGTATTTCTTCGAGTCTTGCAGATCTCCAGTGTTGTGTAGTAGCATAATATTTGTATTTTTTCAAATAGCTGGTGCATTGAATTTATGAGGCATTGTCGTACAGTATCGCTCCTTTTCTACTGAGGAAGTAATCTCCATTTTTGATCAAGTCGACGGTTGTGCTATTTTTGAATGCTGCTTTCCCGCCGGATATGCCCTGAATGGCTTTCTGTATCTTGTCGGCAGTGACGCATGGAATTTCGCTTTCCTCACCAGCCTTTATTACGCTCATCGTGGGGCGTCTCGTATTTCAGCTATAGAGTTAAGAAAAGAATTGGACCGGAGGCCAGCTTACCCTTATCATTGAAGCTACTAACGAAGTTGCCCACCCTGTTTTTCAGTGCATGCCTTATGTCTTCATCGCACAAAGCTGCCTTTTAGTTTAGATGCTTACTCCTTTTATGACGACGGTATCCATTTATTGCACGTTATCTTTATGGGTATTACTGGCTCTACTTTTGTAGATGAGCTTAGACATCTCGCGCAATTCTATCTTATCTCTGGAATGTGTTATTCTTATCTGTTGGCGTTGTTTAATTAAATATTTAGTATTTGGCGATGTCTTATTTACATATTGTCTAATCCCTTTTCTTCCTACTCCAAATTCTGCTTCGGCGATCAACCTAGTAATGCTTTTGCACATATGGTTTATGTCAAGACGTCAATAGTATTTTACCTCGGCTAATTCAACACTGATTGTGCGTAGTTCGAAGACCTCCCTGAGGTCTCTTATAAAAAGGCTTCGAATCTTGTCTCAAGGTGGTGTTCTTTAGAAGAAATGACAGAAAAGCAAAATGCGAGCAGAAACAATGGTGACCAGGTCAGTGAGACAACCGAATGTTAAGCATAACAATTCAAAATGCGAATGATTATTTTATATTATATAAAAAATATCGACCTCCATTGAAGTACTACGTCCTGTAAGCGAATGTGGCGTAGGTGTAGTAATCTGTTTACGCATACATAATGTCTTTGTATGCTGGGACACACTCTAGTTCTTGCCCCATTCTGAAAATCTATACACTCAATAACGAATCATTATGAACACTCGTGCACAGTGTGCCTCGTAGAGATGTAGTCGTATTGATTCCTGAAACTTTAGAGCTTTAATTTTGCTAAGCGCTCATTATATGGGCACATGTTTACCTTAATATTTACAAACCGGCCTCTTTTCATTAACACAATGTGTGGTAGCGTGATCTAAGCTAAATTGCGCCACTGCCTAAAGGACATGTGATTAACACAAAAGTGTGTGTCATGCTAAAACGACATAAGCGTATACTGGGCAGGTTCAACTGCTGTTGACTAAGGTCTCCCTCACAGATTCAGCAAAATCATAAGCGCGTGAAGAAACACCTTTGAGCTCCCCTTCATAGCAGTGCGGATTCTTGAACATTCATTTAGATAATACTTTTCTGTAATGCAAGATGACACTTAAGCGGTAAGGGCATGAAGGTTTATTGGGATAAGCACCATGCAATGTTGCAGTTGGAAACCTTCTTTTGATGGTTTGGTGATTCATTAGGCGATTGTCGAAGGTGGCCTGACATTACGACAATGGCCAGATTGTCTGCGTTCGCGTTCATTGTTCAGGACGAATAAACAGATCGCTTTCCTTGAACAGATGATGCAGTTACGCTTCACATGCAAGCGCCAACAACATATCAGTCAAGATTTCCGCGGCCCCACCATGTTCGCCATGGCACTCGCCTGCTGATCAAAACATCGTGCGATGTAATCCCGGCCGCTTCAACTGCACTTCGATGGAGGCTAATATTGAAGCCAGTGTACTGCTCGTTGTCTTCGACGCTTTAGGAATTAAACCCCAGAAATGAATCAATAATTTTACCATGTAAGCCCCTACTGTATTCATAGGGCGCGTAGATGCGGCCTTTCTGGTATATGTAAGTCTCTGCGAGGCATTCCCTTACGGAAATGTCATATATGGACCAGATATGTTTTAAATATGGCCAGATATGGACATATAAGCGCTCATATCAGGCTATATACTTGCATATAAGGGTCAACATAGGATCATAGACAGCCAGATTTGAACGTATAGGGCGTTTTATATGCCATATAAGGCAGCTCTATACTGCCATATACGGCTTTATACTGTAGCAGTATACTTTCATAGAGGACGTACATGGCCCGTATATGGCTTTATACGTTGGATATAAAGAGTGCATCAAAAGTCACATAATTGCTGCTATTCATGCAACTTAACAGTCATATACATAGGCGTATTTATATTATTTATGTGTCGACATCCAATTAAGGGGCAGTTCCTCACGCTGTATATATGTACACATAGCTCAAATTTTCTCGCGTCATGGTGACTGTAGGTAATATATCGCGCGAAGCGAAACCATAAAATACCTAGTAATGTTATTTATATACACACGAATAATCGGTAGAACCACGTAACTCATCCAATCCAGCAATTAGTAATTACAAAAAAATCAATGCAAAAAGTAAGCACTAAGGGTAAATGGTAAAAGACAGTAAGGGAGGGCTGGTGTTGAGTTATGCTTTCTCATGGCATCGTACTTTCAATTAATACGCGATTTACCTACAGCGGCAGCTAATTATTATCTGCATAAAAACGATGTGTGAAGCTGAACTATTATTGTTTGGTCGACGTTGCAGTTGCAAAAGCTAAAAGTACTTGTGTATAAGTGCGCATTATAGTGGTGCATTAATGCGAAACATGTGCCAGCTGTACCACAATAAGCGCCTAGATTGCGATTTCTCCGTAAGTTATAGGTAAATAAATGATAGTTGGAATGTGTCAGCAACGTTATTTACTTTTATTTTTATTTTCTTTACCTCGTCTTGTGCGAGTGCAGTGCGAAAGAGGGCTACCGCTTCTGCTCTTTCTACAGCTGAACCACCATTGCTCAAAGGACTGCAAAAGACGAGCCAAAAATGAATGAGAGCCCCCCCCCCCCCCCCAACTCTGTCCACCCCCCAACCTCCCCCCCCCCGGGTTCTGTTCTTCCGCAAAGAGCCAAGCTTTTTTTTTCTCGGAGCAGTGTGCCGGACCTTTCGAGCCGGCCCCTCACTTCTTCCACGTGCACGTAGAACAGATTTCATGCATCAGGTGAAGCGCTGCCATAGCTAGCACTCATGTTTACGCTGTGTGCTTTCGCGACCAAAAAGTAGTCCATTGCTTGTGGTGAGCAAGCTGCAAAAAAATATACATGTCTACAATGAGCGTTAAGTCATGACACATTTCTGATCAGCTTGACAAAACACGTTCGTATTTTCGGGGAAACAATCGAAATATGCGAGTTTCTGCTTTACGTTTGTCGTTTCCTCTCGGAACGATACACGTCTCCCTTTCTTTCTCTTACGGACTATATTTGCATAGCCATCACATCTGTTGAACCATTTTCTCCACCAACGTTTTGCTGCATGTGGGCTGCCTGGCTGTATTTTACGAAAATGGTGGTGCCGTGGTACTGAGTGGCATGTTTCTATCGCGTAGCAAACAAGGGGACAACCTTCGATGTTCTAAAATGACGTGCGTCAGGAGTGACTGAAGAGCACATTCCAAACGAAGCGGTGCCGCAGTGCAAGTTCGGTGGCAGTACAAAGGCTCTTTTCATGCCAGACTGATTGCTACAAGGTAAGGTTTGCTGCTTGTTACTCAAATTCTAATACGGTCTGTCAGTTGCGAAACATGAATTGTACTATTTCATGGCTGTTAAGCGCTGTGTTTTCGCCATCGGTTATCGGATAAACGGCTAATATCGCAAAGCTCACGTGCTTTTTTTTTAGTCGCGGCTTAGCCATTGCTTCTGCTTCCGACCCTTTCGCGGCGTTGTAAGAAGACGCCAAATGCAGTATTTTCTTCCTATGGGGAGATCGAAGATCACCCAACAGATGTACCGCGCTTAGATGCGCTACCATTTTCTGATTTTTCCTGGCGAATGCCTTGGAAAGGTTACTGTTGAAATTTTGTTGGTTTGACAGGTGCCCTTCCCCCACCCATTCACTACTGAAATTCTCGTTATTGTATGTTATTCCCGGAATGTGACACCAGTGCAGCTGTTGAGACAGCTGCTGGTGGGTTTGCCACGAAGCCATCAGGCTGGAAACGCATGCTGCTTCAGAAGCAGCTGAAAGTGTTATATTGAGTATAAAAATGGTGTGGCCGCTTTTTAGGTATTATCTGAATTTATTTTATTTATTTACCAAATAGAGCACGCCACACACTATTTCCGAGAGGTTAAAATACACTCAGTCGTCCCTACACATCAAAGGTCAGTTGCTTTATTGCGATAATGTATACACATGTTTATTGGTTAAGCTAAAAATGACAGTGCTTTATGTGCATATATTTGATGCCATTTCGGAGGACCGGCCTAACCTGGCTACCAAACTAATGACGTCGTTGAGAAAAACTTTTTTTTCCTACGTGGCAGCTGCAGCTAATTCCCATGTATTGTTTTTCACAAAACGGAGACAAGCATCTCCCTTCCCTTCGCCTAAAAGTGCAAGGAAGTGAATTGAAATAATAATTGATCAACTCCTTGTAAGGTGTTTTGCATATTCGTCAGCACATTGCGTAGTCATGCATGGTCACGCAGGATGGTTTAACGATACGGGCCTGCTCCGATGTTTTACGATTGCTGCTCTTGGCGCATATAAAATGACACATATAAAATATTGTGTCGTGTCATCAGCTGTACATATTTCGGAGCTATTTATTGGCCCTGAATATATAAGCATTACTTTTATGCTCAAATTGTGTTTTGCCATTTACAACTCGCACAAGACTTCTCCACGAGGTGCCAGCTCGAGTACAGTAGAACACGTAATCTTATGGGTGCAGAGCTCAGCGACCTGAGAAGCAAAAAGACAAAAGACAACTCCAAAGAATGAAAGCATAGCTGGAAAATAAAATACACACGTGAACAAGAACGGTCCATCTTGCATGTATGTTCTGTTTTTTTATATGTGTATTCAGCACTCACATAAGGCCTACCGTGTCAGGCAGCTATGGTCATTTAAGGGCCATATACGGATATATTACAAATCGGGCACATATGGCCATATAAGGGCCCATATACGGCGATATTAAAAATTGGGCAGATAAGGCCATATAAAACGACATATATGGATATACAAAAACTGGGCAGATATGGCCATATATGGCGCCATATACGGATATATTAAAGATTGGGCAGATATGGCCATATACGGGCCCATATACGGATATATTTAAAATTGGGCAGATATGGTTTATAAGGGCCGTATATGCCATATACGGCCATATCTTCCCAATTTTTAATATAACCGTAAATGGATTTTTTTCATATCAGTCCATATATCGCATTATAGTAAGGGATTGCCACGCTCTTGCAGATCGACCATTTGTCCGTCAAGGCGACGTTCTTCGAAGATGATTTGCACCAATTAAATAACTTCCGAGCACTTATAGAAGACACCCAGATCGCTGCTTATACTTCAGTGCACACTGGTTCGCTTATCAAACTCAGGAGATTTCTTGAAGAGGCATTTGACCATTCACTGATCAGTTTATTTCCTTGGCATGATAAATTGATAATTGCCCAAACTCGCCCTGACCAAGGACAAAACACAACACCTTTTGGGGCGATTGATCCTGGCACGAAAGGTCCGTGGACCTTACTGTGCTGTCAAAAGTCGACGAGAACACTAGAAGGTAACCTTCTTTTGTTGAATACTCATCCGCACGGTAGCTGCGACTGGTCTGCTGCTCCGCTACAGAAACAGTACAGCGTGAATCAAACTGGCCTGAAGCCGCCGAGCATGCGGCTGACGGCTGCACAGGCGTCACCTATTAGTCGCAGCTGGGTTCGAGACACATTGGATTTGAGCGTTAAAAGGCAGGAAGTGGCGTGTATAATCGCCATAACACAGCGACTTCGGCCGGTAAATTTTCTCATAAACGAGTGATTGATATCGTGGTCATTTTTCTTCTGCTTGGTGTCGCTTGCGCCAGGTGGCTATTGGTGATAACCCTGGTTGAGCGCCAGTATGCCTTAGTTAGCTTGATAACCACACATAATATAGCATAAACTATTGCTTGAATTCACCTGCGTCGCGGTTAATGGCCACGTCAGGAACGATCGATGGGCGCGTGAAATGATAAATGCGAAATGCGACTGCCTTGAAATGTAACAAACTTTCTGCCTATGGCTCCGCGAAACACTATGCAAAAGCACCCAGCACAGCTCCCGTGGTCAAAAAAACTAGTCAACTTTCGAAACGCTTGTTCCAGCCACAATCCATATTCTCCATCGTTTTTAAGGATCTGCTCATCAAACTCCCTTAGACCTATTTGTAATGCGACAGGACATCCAAAGAAAACAGCGAGCAGCGTTTAAAGGCGCACCATGAAGTAGGTTGTATCAAAGACGCTTCACGTGGTTTCCCTCGTGGCAGAAATCGAGGAAGACTTAATGATTGTGCCCCCATTAGTACTTTTTTATTTGCGAAGGATATCAGTGGTGATTTCGGTAGGACAAACGTTGTCCTACGAACACGATGACTAATGCTCCATCAACGGGCATTCACTGCAGGCTTGCGCCCCAAATTATTTTCTTTAAAAGAACCCAGAGATCGGCTTACCTTGAACTTACGTCCACTCCGAAGTCATGGAGCTCCGAAAACTGGCACGCTCAATGTCCAGGAATAAATCTGGTGCCCCGAAAGGTGTCGGTAAATTGGCAAAGATTAATTGGGTGATATTATTCTTGAGAAAGTCGATTTTATTGCGCGATGTGTAAAATTTCCACAAATTTCAACATTATAGGTGAAAAATCCACCTACTTTTAACCTTTGTTAGAGAACACATGGAGGTCGCCGACATAATGAAGGATATGAATTGCTTCAGTGTGAATGCAAGTTTTTTTTTTCACAGATCCACTTCCGTTACAGAAAGTACGTCACTGATTTCTTGGTCGACCCCGGCATAAAACACTATCCTGTTAAAAATGGACATAAGCAGGCCACGTCATGTGAAGGCTAGATAACGGATGGACAGTTAGAAGGAGCGAATGGTTACCCAAGAGGGTAAGCACAGCCGTGGGCGTCAGAGAGTAAGCTGGAGGGACGAAATTAGGAAGCTCGCAGAAGTCAGATGGAATCAGCTCGCCCAGGAGAGGTAAGGATGGCGAGGAGCAGCTGTCGTCCTGCAGCTGACAACCTAGGCTGATGATGCTGATGATTATGAATGCTCAAATAACTCCTGTATTTTATCGTGTGCCTTGTCCAGTCGACACACTACTGTTAGGGGAAAAGCTCGTTAGGGTTGGGGTCTGTCCGTCCGTTGTAGTAGCGTGTTACCTACTAGGAGCGCGCTACTAGGAGGGCGCGTGTGGGAGGCGCGCGCTTGGCGCGTGCCTCGCGGCGCGCGAGCTCTCTCACTCTTCTATCTGCTGTCTTGTGAGAGAGAGCGAAAGCGCGCGTTGACTATGGAAACACTCTTCGATGAACGCTCTACCAGCTCACAAAGAAGGAGAACGCGCCCTCACCCGCGAGAGACAACGTTGGTGCAGGCAGCGTCTTCTAGCGACCTTTTTGATTGAAAATTACCGACTGCTCGCGCTGGAGAACCGTTCACCGTCCACCCATATATATATATATATATATATATATATATATATATATATATATTTATATATATATATATATATATATAGGCATTGGATCTTCACTTGCAATGAAGTGCCGGCGGGAGATTTCACTTTTGCGTAGTTAACCATAAGGATTCGTAGCGTGCGCGTTAACTAAATTAATCCGGAACTCGGAACGATCGACGAGGAACCTAAGGAGCTTCGCCCACTCATCATCATTCACTCCGTGGATATGCTGTGAATTTTCTTCATCTCCGTCTACTGTTTGAGTATTATTCATTTATGCACCATTCGCTGTCTTTCAACACGCTGCTCTTGTAAACTATTCGAAGACGCGTCCGGTAGGCTTGATAGGCTGTCATCTCGAACACAGATGACACCCAGGCTATACAGAAAGCCGGTGCAGAGAAGCCGATGGCGCTATATTGAACTTCATTTTTCTACCAAGCACTCTGCCGACAGGATTCAATTCATTTTTGCTCGCGCGATTCAGTTTTCTTTTACATGGTTCTAACTTTTGTTGCGCAAATTCGGCAAGCGATATATGGGGTGCACCCTTTAGCGCCCGGACATCTGTCTGGGCGCGCGGAGCAGTCATCTAACAGGCCTTGGACGAAATCATGTGCAAGACATCGAATGACGTCCTCTGAATGCATGTACTTCTGGTAACATACTGTGGTACGATTCGTGCAAAAAGGACCATTTCCCCGAGACCATCTCTTCGCTTCCAAAGCAGGGCAAGTTTATGCACCGAACCAGGCGCGTCCAAGTTTTTATGAACATTGCATGAGTGGCCACCGACAAGCTAAGGCCGGAACATAGCTTGGAATTTTTGAGGCCTTATGAAGAGAAATTCGAGCTGAAGGATGGGTTCTAACGCATAGACAGCTGCACGACATGGGCAACTGTTAAAGCGGAGTAGGGCTGCATTTCAATGCTGTCTGCCTGCACTACTTCTTTCTACGATTTGCTGTGTTGAAGGATACAGTCTATGATTGAACGGAGAACTGGCGCAGTTGTTTAGAGAATAAGTATACGTAATTGAAAGAAGCATTTTATGTTCTTTCATTATGAACGGCGAACTGGCGCGGTTACTTAGTGAGTAAGTGTGTGTAGTTCAAAGAAACACTTTTTACTTTCTTTCGTTTTGAAAAGGCGAACTGGCGCGGTTGTTTAGTGAGCAAGTGAAATTCAAATAAGCATTTATATGTTCTGGCATTTTTATATTTCTAGTGGCAATAGAAGGAAGCTGTATGGGCATCAAAATATCATTTCTTTTAACCGTATCCGGCAGGCCCTAATCTTTCCATCAGTGGTTGCATGTAATTGTATACTTAAGACGTCCTGCCCATTTATCTTGCTCAGCGGCACTTTGTCGTCACGCAGGAGTGTTATGCAATAAAGATTGAAATAGCTCCTTTTCTTTTTCTTTGCGCTTCTCCTGCAGTGTTCACTTCAAAGGGTCAACAGATAGTCACTGTACTAACGGTTTGAAAATGTAGCCTGCGTTGCCGGCTCTCAAGAGGCGTAGTTATTGTTGCGATGCGTTGAGGTTTAACCATCTTCATGGTAAGGAAGGAGTCAGTCGTCAACGTGCTAAATTGAGAGGACGTGTAAAAACTTCAAGATTGGAAAAATCAGCATAAACATATGCTAATGCCTAAAATTTACGATCGCTTTGATTTCCGCAAAAAATACATATACGTTCGAAGTTGAAGCTACATTTTAAATGCGAAGCATTTCTTAGCGAACTTCTGCGACCTTAAGTGTATCTATCTACCTATCTATCTAGCCGCCAACCATTTTGTGCTCTCCTGGCCGTTTAGCTAATAGAATGTTTACGAAAATAGGTGTGCCAATACGTGATTCCATGCGAACATAAATGAAAGGTCGGAACATGAAAATTATGATACGCATGCCATGAGCGAGATGATTTACATGCCACGGTCCTGGTGCTCGCCTGGCCGTTTGGCTAGTGGGATGTATGCGAAAATAGGTATGGCACAACATGACTGCCTGACGAACATCAATGGCAGGTCATAACATGAAAATCGTGACATTCATGTCATGAGCGTCATGATTTACATGCGACGGTATTGGTGCTCACCTGGCCGTTTTGCTAATGATATGTTTACGAAAATTGGTATGCCACAACATAACTGCATGACGAACATAAATAAGAGGTCATTACTTGAAAATCATGACATGCATTTAATGAGCGACAGGATCTACTTGCCACGGTCTTGGTACTCTCCTGGCCGTTTCGTGAATGGGATGAATACAAAAATTTGCATGCCACAATATGACTGCATGACGAAGGTAACTGACAGGTCACAATATGAAAATCATGATATGCATGTCATGAGGGACATGATTTACATGCCACGCGTTTTGTTAACGGGATGTGTACGAGTATTGGCATGCCACAACATGACTGCATGACGAACGTAAATGAAAGGTCATACCATAAACTCATGACATGCATGTCATGAGCGACATGATTTACATGACATGGGCTGGGTGCTCTCTTGTCCGTTTCGTTAATGGGATGTATACGAAAATTTGTATGCAGCTACACAACTGCATAACGAACACAACTGACAGATCATAACATGAAAAGCACGATATGCATGTCATCAGTGGCATGATTTACATGCCACGGTCTTGGTGCTCTCCTGCATATTTGTTAAAGGGATGTGTACGAAAATTGGCATGCCACAACACGCCTTCATGGGGAACATAAATTACAGGTCATAACATTAACATAATGATATATATATCATGAGCGACATGATTTACATACCACGGTCTTTGTGCTCTCCTGGCCGTTTCATTAATGGGATGTATACGAAAATTGGTATGGCACAACACGACTGCATGACGAACGCAAATGACAGGTCATAACATTAGAATCATGGCATGTATTTCATGAGTGGCATAATTTACATCTCACGGTGCGGGCGTTGCACTGCCGTTTCGTTAATGGGATGTATACTCAGATTATTATGGCACAACCCAACTGCATGAAGAACGTAAATGACAGGTCATAACGTTAGAATCATGACCTGTGTGTATGCATGGCATGGTTTACATGCCAGAGTCATGGTGCTCTTGCGGCCGTTTCGTTAAGTTCATATGTACCAAATCCCGTATAGCGAGACAACTTTGGAAGCCCATTTCAAGTTCCTGATGCGTGCTTCGCATTTCCTCGAATCCCACTGCACGTGGAATCTGCCATTTTTTTGCCCTTCTCTTAAGGCAATCCTTTACCGCCCAGGTTAGAGGTGGAATGGCTACTCTTTATTATGCTTATCCCGAAATGAAGCGTTACTTTTTTTACTCGAGGAAAACTACGCTTGAGTGCCAACTTGTGCCGGTCGCAGACGCTGATAGAACTTGTCCTAAATTCATATTAAATGTCCCTGAAATGTTGGGCATATTGAAAAAACGAGAAACGTGACTGCTACGTATGCGCAGTAACGCAACCAAACGAAGATTATTTGAAAATGTAAAGCACGAGTCAGTACGTCACTACCTTCCCGCAAATCATGAGCAGCAGCATTGCTGGGTTGAAGGACTGAAATGAGAAAACACGATTTAAATGCGAGAACGGCAGTATTTACCACGGTCTCAGAAATACAAGGCATCTCTTCGAGAAATTATACTTTTGCCCAGGCTCATTACCAACAAAAGAATGGAGAACTCAAGTTGTCACTAAGGAAACCTTAGCACCGCGTCTGTGTCATGCGTTGCGGGAATGCACAGGCTGTTTACAAACAGCGGGGGACTTGTGCTTCTGTTCCGGGAAAACTTGCGAAAGATGTATGTGTCACGTCAACATCAACACCACTTACTTCTACTGAATCAAGTTATATCTCTTAAATGGCAAATACACTTCCACCAAACATTCACCCTTGTCTTCGACACGACTGAGCCCTGGTATCTACATTTCAACATCATACCACCTAGTACGTGAAGCATTCGACAAGCGCCTTTCTCATGAAGTACAGTTTCTCGAATGCGATCGACAGGGAAAAATGGCAGGCGAAGAAGAAGTATAATAAAAAAAATCTGACATAGCCTACGCATTGTGGAAATTAGTGTCGAGCGAAGCACTACGCGAACGAGAAAACAGCCTGTGCTGATTTGTATGGTATTAAGTAACGAGTGGCATGGATGTCTTCATGCTAATTTAAGAGTTGCGTGCTCAACGGGGGCTTACAGGGCTTGTCGGCAACCCCGGCACCCACCGTGCCCGTTGTCGACACGGTGGTGGACTATGTTATCTGTGTGTGTCTGTGCACGGACTTGTTTTGTCGAAGATAAATGAACGCCATGCGCTGACGCCAGAGACCCTCCGTATTGGAACAGCTGCAAGCGCGGTTCTTTTGACATAAGGAAGAGTTCTCCTTTCCCCTGTCCTAGACGTTAGGTCGTTTGCACATAAACGTTACGAGATATACATGTCTGCGACAGTCGCGCAATGCAAAGGCTGCATGGTACGAGTATGTCATTACAGCGACATAAATACACATTTCAAATGTACCTTGATAGGCAAGTTTACGTAAAAGTATCTCTACGGTACTTCAGCGATATTCGTGTATTATGCTGTGCTAGTAATCCATGTATATTTCTTATCAGAGCGGTGAACAAGCAACGCAGCACAGGTGGCATCGTTCTCTGTTATTGGCGCAGTGACGACGATATACGTACCATCACGTAAAAGAAACTTCACGTTGCTTCTCGTTTCCGTAATGCAATCTATAGCAGGTACTGAAGCCTTGCTGGTGCGCTGGGCCTTTGTCAGGTCTTGTTGAGAGAAAAAAGATCCAACTTTCTTGGTTGCGCGTGGAGGGCTGCGCTTGCGGTTGTGAGGCAAATCAATCGCAAGTAGGTTTTGCGCTCCAGCGCAGTTAAGAATGGCGTATGTGTAGGGCTGCAGCCGAAGAATTCACCGAGCAAACTTATGCTTGAGATGCTGTATCTGAAACATCCATGTAATCGCGGGATTATGCTACCACCCTGAATTGGCGACCAATCAAACAGTGCCTGATTTGGTCCCTTACGTCAACTGGCCAGACCATATGGAGATGTCCTTCGGCGAAGGCCTTCTCCGAGAAGTTGTCGATGCGTGGCATTGCTTCTAAGGCGGCGTTCTAGCTACATGTTCAACTTGGACCGCAGCTATGCTTTCCGCATTCGCTCCTCCGAGTGGATCCCTTTCATGTGGGTTGTTTCGGACACGCATGTAAGAATTGCCCAGAAGTGGTGCGACAGGTGATTCAGTAGCAAACGCGGGCGCTCCTTGTTGTTGAGGTCCGTATCGATGGCATCGTGATGCAAACCGCTCTCCTGGACACTGTAGCAGCGCACAACCTTGCTTCGACGCAAAAGCCCCAGCCTGCCTCCAGATGTAGACCGAGCCACATCTTCGAAGCCTAAGTGTTTCTGGAACTCCTATCGGTGCGCCAGACCTAGAGCGCCACACCCAAGGTGGGAGCAAGTTCAATGCTGCAATTCCCATATTTGAAGATCTTTGTGCCGAGGACGTTTTGGGAGCGATTATCTGCTCACTGCCGAAGTTCAGCTCACCATGGACAGCGGCGGCGTCCATCTCCGCTCATTTACTCCTGGCGTTCTCTCTGCACAAGGCTCGGAAGGTGAACCCACAACGCTTTCAGCTGCGCTAAAAAACGGCACGTATCTTACTTTCCCAATACTGCTGCTGCGTTTCCCGAAACTAGCGTTCTAGAACACCGTTTTCCAAATGACAATCGTCCACTTCTGTCCACGCAGCTGCGAAGTTATGTTGAACGAGAAGAGACACGGAAAATTCTAGCGGCCGACGTCACCGGGCCCTGTTGTAGCCTGTCGTACTAGTCTGTAAAAAGGACGGGAATCTTTGTTTCAGCATTGATTACGGAGAGTTGAACGAACACACTGCAGCATACTCTTACCCACTTCTACGTAATCAAGGCGCCATCGACGACGTACGCCATCCACAAATGTTTTCATTTTTAGACGTAAAAGCTAGGCATTGGCAGATAAACGCGACCGAACAATATAACTTGAAGACGTTTAAGACTGGCAGGGCAAACATCACGACAGAGAGTGCAGATGTGTAGTATACCTGAAGAGCTGTCACGTGGTCACAACCGTTGCCCTACCAGTCAAGGCGCTCATAGCAGCGCACGAGCCTGGATCATTCAGACACTTTGATCATCTTCACGCAGGTGACTACTCGAATAATTTTCAGGCACGTTTTAGACACACCTTAAGCTCGGTTCAAGTAAAGTATGTTTCGTTTGCAGTCGCAGTTCGTACGCATGCTGTTCGTGATTATTTGGTACTGAGAGTCTTATACCGGGAGCAGGTTTTATGTTAGAGTGCGTGACCACGTCAGTCTCTTAATTAAAAATGAATGCGTAAGTTCGAATATGCCTGCAAACTAATTCGATCCCTCAGTGAGCAAGGGTAATTGGGCAAAAAATGCGTGGTTTTGAGCGCGAGAGCAAACATCGAACATGATTTAATAAGGAAAATGAAATACAATATAGGTTTCCGAGTGTTGCACTTTCGCTTGTTACATGGAACGCTTTAGAGTGGTATTGTGTCGCACTTTGATGTCAGTGATTTCCCTACACATAGCATCCTCACTGCAGCATCTTTTTTTACCGCGTATATATTGAAGCTATTCGTTTTGCAGAGCATTAGCACCTAAGAAATGGATGATGCCTTCCTCGGCGCTGTAGTGAAGGTTAATCGCTTATCAATGCCTTGTTCATTTTTTCGCTGATATTTGCAGGTGAGTGGAGAAACGTGCGCATATGCAGAGCTGCCTCACTCACCCGAACAAGGCACCATCCAGCGTCGTTGTGTTTCGGGTGCTTGGAGCTCACTATGGTGGGTATTGTAGTCAGGATTGCTCAGTGCTGTTCAGGGCGTTTCATGTCAAGTACACTGCAATTGCTGAGCGAACCTGTCGGGTGCTCGAAACACTGATGGAGTTTGACTCCAGCGAGATACTTCCGAGTGTGCCTCCTGCAGCCACGGCAACCATATGATGAGAGAAGTGAAAAATAAATTTTACCTTTGTGTGCATTTCCGAGTATTTACTACAACATTTTACGGGGGGGGGGGGGGGGGGGTGTCCCAAGTTACGTTGAGCACCATGCCAATGGGCAAGCCTTACTGTGATGATAACTCATGTAAGACTTTTGTTGGGCTCAAAGGTCCCAAACTGTTTCGTTGCGCAGAGGAAACTTTGTAGTAAGTTGTGAAAGCATTCATAGAAATCGTTTTACTATATTTCTATTAATAATTTTTCTCTGTTAGGCACCATGCACAATGCACATGTACACAACAAGCACTGCACTTTCTCTAGATGCATTCATAGCATAGTGGTTCTCTTTCACCACTCATTTCGACATGATGATGATTCACTATATGCCGTCCTGCCTTTGTGCACGCGAATCATTTTACATAAGGAATCTTGTTACTTTATTGCCAGCAGATTGCATGAAACCTTATATCAAGTTTTAGTTCATTTGATACTGAAATATGAAATTTCTCTTAGCATTCCCATGAACATGGCTGAAAAGTTTGGGTTTCCAAACAGCCATGTAATTAACCACAGTATTGTTTATTTTAGTAGACACGCTGTTGGGCTAGTTGGTTCATTGCAATTTAGAAAAAACAAAAAGGAACGGACACACACAGAAAATGAAGAACGCAGGATAGAGGCTGGACTACCAATTGTTTATTCGACGGAGAAAGGCTCTCATTTATACAGGGCACCAAGTAATATCACCTTCGTGCTATCGCCTTCACCACAACCAACCATCATGAGACAAAATTAATAGAAATTGCCATACCCACAGGTACTTTCAATAATCTAAGAGTAGATCAGTTCTATAACCCTATTGCGCACAATCTCTTTTAACGGCAGTGTTTGCAGGTCATAGTAAAAAAGAACACCCTATTGGAAAAAACAGTGGCACTGGGCCAGTGCCACCTGATTATCGGACCGGTGTGGCACTGCACACTGCGTACACTGCACACTGGCACACTGGGGGACACTGCAAACTGGGCGACACTGCACGCACTGCACACTGGGCGACACTGCACACTGGGAGATACTGCGCACACTGCGCAATGGCCGTGGGTGGCACTGGCCACACTGTGCATGGGACCATTTTGCAACACTGTGTACACGGGCCAACCAGATTCACAAAAACGGTGCAGCAACATATTGCACATACTGTGAACGTGCCTTGTAATAACCATGCAAAGCGAGGCATAAAAATATAGTTTATTTGAGAGAACTTAAACTAGGAAGAAATCAATGATTCATGTTGAATTATGGGCAGACTCTTTGGCCTAATCTGCCCAGCTCGGCAAATATATCCCGCAGTGCTGGCCATGAGCGAGCCTTTTTGATGGCTCCACATCGCTTGGGCACTCCAACACCACCTTCTGTATGACATCTGCAAGGGGCAAGTTGAAGATCGCAACCAGATTAAATAAATTTGAGAATTTTCATACTCTATGCATTTAATCAATTTCAGTAATTCACAGTCAATTCACTTTATTTTTTAGTTAATTTGATATCAGACATAATTAGACAACTGCATATTCTATACATTTAATCAATTCAAGTAACTCATATTGAAGTCACTTTATTTCTTAGTTAATTTGATCTGGAACAAATTTCCTAGCCGCCACACAATTCGTTCAGAACGAACTTTGCCCATTGCTTTTCTCAAGGTAGCCGTTACCAGACATTTAAAGCTTTTAGTGATCTACTAAACGCCGAACCCCAAATTTGAGTGCAGCAATAAGTTAAACAGTAGCAGCGTTCCAGTCTACTCGGGTTACACTAAATGAGGTTAACATACATCACACTCCCTTTCACATTGCATACTTTCACTGACCCTAAAATTCTGTCATAGCATGATCCACAATTACTTATTACAGCATTTAAGGAGTAATAACATAAAAAAATTTAGTTGAATTTGTCGATTGATGCGATCCAACATGTGAAAGTCACTACAATATGGTAACTGCGACCCGCTATGTCACCTTTTCAGCTAGCAGTAAGCAGTTATACTAAGCGTTTCCACTGTCATCGAGAATTTCAAAATTTCACCATCTAGCTGCGTGCTGCTGCAACAATACCACAAACTGTTCTGTGATTAAATAGCAAAACAAAAATTACAATGTTTCCACCCAGCTTAGTATCAAATTAGTGTTCATGTGAGCGCATCATGAATATGGGATTGAATATATAGTAAAGCTTGCTACTATCGCTACATGTCACATCTTCAAGGTGCTGAAGATATGGCTGCGCTAGTGAATTTATAAATTCTTTCATTGTAAGCGATTTCAAATATCAGTTACACTTTGAAACTGAGTTTTTTACCTATTCCTAGAAATGCGCATAAAGCATACTCATTATGGTGTCTGCCTTCTCGGGAGTGGCCTGCATTTTGGCCACACTATCCGCATGATGTCGGGATGGCTGGCCAGTGACGCTTCTGGCATGCATTTCAGCAGGAGTCCAGAATTATCAGGCAATCTCCCTTCTGCCAAGTCGGAATGAACATCCTCGGACTGTTTCCACTGTCTTCTGACGACGACAAATGGGTGATTGTCGCGGAAAATTATTTAACGCGTTATGCTAATACGCAAGCGAATCCACGAGTCGCAGCTCCTGAGGTAGTGCAGCATTTCATGCGCCACATCGGACTACGTCACGGTGCTCCTTCTATTGTGATAACCGACAGAGGGACAGCATTCACGGCGGAACATATCGACGAAGTTTTTGTATTAAGCAACACCAGACATCGAAAGACAACAGCGTACGATCCGCAAACTAACGGAGTCACCGAGAGAATAAACAAGACTATTGCAGTCATGATCCTGTGTACATTGACATCCACCAAAAACATGGGACTGAATCGTGCCTTATGTAACTTTCGCCTACAATACCGCCGTGCAGGAGACAGTGCGGTTCACCCCATTTCGCCTTCTCTACAGCCAGGAAGTTCAGACGGTGCTAGACGCTATGCTGCCGTGTCACGACTCTGACCGGTTCACACCTGACGCCGAAGATTTTGCAGAACGTGCTGAGGAAGCTCGGCAGCTAGTGCGGCAACAAGCAGACGCACGACGCTGAACATTCGTCATAGACTCCGTCG
>JABSTT010002433.1:0-45089 GCA_013339685.2 Hyalomma asiaticum
TAGTTACCCAGCACTTCCACCAAAATGTTGCGTTGGCAAAAGAACTGGGAAACTACAGCAAATTTATTGAGATTGACAAGCAGAGAGCCGAACGACAGTCAATGTGTGCTCGTCGTCGTCCTCATCTTTTCTCTCCCAACGGAACACCACCGAGCATAGGTTCCACTGCAGTTACAGGAAGTTGAGTGTGCTCTCCGCGTCATGTAACAATATTGTTTAGCCCATTGTGTTACCGGTGCAAGGACGCGGTCAACGTTTTGAAATCGAGTGTGAAATACCCGGGAGAAAAATTATGGTGTCGTCCGCATATGCCTGGATGTGTGCCTGATGGGGAAGGTTGAGGTGGAGTAATGAATGGATAATGACATTCCAGAGTATCGGGCTTATGGGAGAGCCCTGTGGGCGCCCACCGTCGAATAGGCTGTTTCTTTACCTGCATTAAAAGGAACGTGATGACTCTGTTAGTTAAGAATGATTTTAGGAGATGATATAGGTTAGTTGGACAGCGGTGCTTCCTGAAAAAATTAAGCACTGCTACATGCCAACACTGTCAAATTCTCCGGTGAAGTCAATTGATATTAGAAGGACAGTAACTTGCGGGCCTTGTAATACTCAACTTTTGCCGTAGTTGATAGAGGGCCAGTACTGCGCTGCGTGCTTTGTAAATCCAAATTCGTTTTTCATGAATGAGATTATTAGAATACAGGAAGTGATACAAACGAGAATTGAGAAGTCGCCGTAGCACTTTACCTATAATAGAATTCATTACGATGGGGTGGTATAATTAGGTTTGTGGGTGGGGGGGGGGGGGGCTCCCGGATTTAAGAATGAATATTATCTTTCCCGTGCGCCATGCTGTTGGGAAATGACTGAGCCTAAGGGGTGTTAAAGATAAAATGATAGAACTGGGGATGATACTGGTAGAATAGTTTGACGAATGTGCCCGTCAGATTGTCTAAGCCTGGAGCCGCCTGTGTATTAATTAATGCAATAGCGGGGGCAATTTCATTGTTAGTGAAGGGAACGTCGACATTATGCCAGGGGTACGACGAGTTACAAATTCGACGCATATGTTGATGGATTGGCTGTCAGTTGAGTCTTTATCTTGGGCACTTAAGGTGTCTAATAATAACCGAGCGGATTCCTTAACTGATTGTGTTGATGATACCGTGTGGTAATCTAAAGGGGGTAAATGCGTTGCGTTGTGATGTTTGTTAAAATAGATTTTGTAAGGGTTCCCGTACAGGTGCTATTTTGGTTGCAGATGTGTATAAGTTCTTGTCAAAATCGTCCTTTGCCTTGCGGATATGAGCTTTGTACTGCTGAAAAGCGACGGCATATTCTTTTTGGTAAAGATCGCGTAGGAGGGAATCGATGCGCGCTGTTTCCTCCGTCGGAGAGCTCCGGAGGCGTTTGCGTTCCGTGTCAAGTTCAGGGGCCCACCATGCATTGCCTGTTGCTTTACGTGGTTGTACTTTCGAGCGTAGCGCTTTTCTAGAGTTTCGTATATGTCGTAAAACTTGGCAATGATTAAATCTAGCGTCTCAGGGCGACTAACATGACATTGAATTACCTTATCAAACCAATACATAGTTCGAAACAACTTAATGAGCATACAGACAGTGTTAAGTTGTTTCTAACAAATAAAGAACGATCCCTTGACCCCTACCCTTTCGTAAATCCATAGTTCGTAGTTCAGTCAAAATTTGAAGGCGAGCATAATTAGTAGTTCTTTACGTTCTTGCAAGCGGAGGTCAGCAAAGGAAAATGAGATATAGTTGTGCTCTGATAAAGTTGATTTGTCCAGCACTTCCCAGGAATAACCATGGCGTACGATCGTTTGAGAACCTATCGTGAGGTCAATCCAAGTTTCGGCATAAGCGGTTTGAAAGTGGGTAGGGATGAAGGATTATTGAACACTGTCAGATTTTTGATATTAGGAAACTGGCTAGCTGGGATCCTCGTAGGTCGGACGGGCCAGGTACCCCACATGGGATGTTTAGCGTTAAAATCGCCTGCAATAATGAACTGGCTGTCTGTGCATATTGATAAACATGTCTGAAGCTCGTCAAGCAGAAGGTCGAGGGGCCTGCGAGGAGGGGCATATATTGCAATTGATGTGAATGAGTGATGACGGTTTTGACATTTTACCATGACAGGTGTGTTCTGATAGGTGAATAGGAAAGAAGTCGTAGGTGTCTGTTTGTGTTAGCAGCATGACGCATGGATTTATGGCAGAGTGAAAGTTTTAATGGAGTGTGGTATGTTTTGTATGGTACCGCCGCGTATATGAGGATCGGACACAAATGCGAAGTCATAGTTTTCGGTGAGCATTGTATCTACAAGAAGTTTGGTTGTAGCACATGTATGGTCTAGATTAGCCTGGATGAATGTTAAAGGTTTAGGGTAAGCCATCTCGGAGCGGGTATAAAGGAGATAAGTTAATACCTGTGGGCGTTAGAGCTAGCGTGTCCAGTGTAACCCGAGTGCAAGTGCTGGAGTGTTTGCGTGACTGTGTGGTGTTATGTAAGGAATGGTGAAATGAATAATGGTATAACAACACATTGCCTGACGGGTTCAGGACGCACATCATCGTGAGTGCGATCAGACGAGGGGGCGCAACAGCCCGCAGTGTAGCGTTTGAGGCAGAATAGTAAATGGCAGGTCAAGAATAGTACGAGACGTGTGTGAATTTCTGAACGGATAGTTATGTGCGAGCCGTTGCGCCCCCCGTTTCGCTCTAGCACTCCTATTTTAGCCATAATCTGTCCGAGCCATAAGGCGGGCCACCCTTTCTTGTAGAATGGGGCAGGAAGAGTGTCCGACAGAATGCGTGCTTTGTCTTGCCTGTTTTTTTGCACTTGTTGCATGCATCCTGCGGATCCCCCGCCCCACCGCCCACTGCTCCCCGGCATGGTTTGCAGAACACCTTGTGCATGTGAGTTTATCCGGCTGGCCTGATACTGGGCAGGATCTGCGTGTGTTACCATAGCTGGCGCAGTAGCTGCACACCAGTATGTGGAGGTCCTCAGACACGCGTACCGTTGTCCATCCAATCATTATCCGTCCCCGTGCTGTCAGTGCTCGATATACGCAGAATTATCAACCTCAAGTACATGGGTAATGTTTCCGGATCGCTCACGGTAGGATGCGACGACAGGGTTGAGGTTTATTCCGTCATTTCTTTGGTTGATGCATTGAACCAATGTCGTGGCTGCAACGTCTGGGTCCACGCCTGTAAATTTAACTCTGGGCCTGCGTTTTTGCGGCACCAGAATGGAAGTAGAGGTGCTTGTTAACGTGTTTTTCTCAATTGCCGTCTTGAAGTTCTTGAGTGTTGCTTCATGATTCGTGAGGACTGTGAGGCCGTAATTTGTCTGGCGTAGAACTAATGGACCTATTTTTTCGTTCGTTGGATCAATGTTTGTTTTGATTAACTCGATTAATCATTTGCCGGTGATGTGGAATGGACGAGAGGAGTCAGAAACATAAGATGGGCATGTTCTTGCCGGATATGTGGCAAGGGCTGGGCGTCAAAACCTGAGGGTTGAGCCTCTTGTGGTGGTGCTGCTGGGCAGTCTGGCCCCCGCGAGGCCATTTGTTGACCAGGATGCTGCTGCCCGCCAGCCAAAACAGAAGCATAGGACGGCGCAGGACCAGCGTCGGTAGGAGGCATCAGGGTGGGCCTGTATGGGGGTGCGGCACTAAACCTTGTAAGTTGGTGCCTGAGTGCGTCCACTCGTCCCGACTGCCTAGCTGCCACAGCTCGAATGTCTGCACATTCTTGTAGAATGTTACGTAGGTGTGCGATGATTTTCGAACACTGTTGGATAGCTTGCAGGCTGGATCAAAAAGTAGGTCGATTATATCCTTTTGGTGTGCAATGGCGCGACGTGTGTGTGTGTGTGTGTGTGTGTGTGTGTGTGTGTGTGTGTGTGTGTGTGTGTGTGTGATTTTCGTGCTGACGCCCTTTTGCCTGGCTCATGTTGACGTTAAAGGGGCGCCGCGCCGCCGAGTGCGATATGCTTGACATAAGTACACAAAATTTTTCTTCGCACTGCTTTCACCTGTTGGATAAAAATTGGGTGCATTCGAATGTTTCGAATATTCGCCGGATACGCAATTGGTATTCGTACTGGATTGAAAAAATGAGGAGTTAAAAATTTTTGAATATCCGTGGTTATTCGAATGATCGCGAGGGTTTACCTACGTTATATCAAGTGAACTTGCAGAAAATGACTCATATTCCGCGTTCATGGTAGGTGCAGAGCAAGGAGGTTTTAAGAAAAAAAAACTGGTGGAGCGGGGATTCTGCGCTAAAGGTGAAGCCAGCGGCTGCCATGTTACCATACGATTATCACCTAGCAGGGAAAAAAGCGTTTTCCTCAGGTTCCTAAACCTTTAGGGCGGTCAGTTTTGCTAGAGAGCTATTGCTTGGTGCGCCCGTCTGTACTACTGATTTTGGTAGATACTTGAACGTTGCGACACTCTGCTTGCAAGGCTATTCGAATGGTACTCGACAAACGCTAATATTTTAATTCAAAAAAACACGCTTCTACATTCGAGCCGGTCACAAATTTACAATAGCAGATCAAGAGCGCTTGGACTGGTACTGCAGGGTTACTGGCTAGTTTGGCAAGTGCTTGGGGCTCAAGTATAGGCAAACGCAGGCTTCACCCGTCGCGGTATAGGGTTCGGTGGGTGTTGCCCCTCCATAAATTTTTCTTTTTAAACCTCCTTGTTGCCGAGGTCAGCGGCCCGTGCGAGTAAGCATCGCTGAGGCACGGACGCGTCATGGCGGTCTAGGATGAGAGAACCAGTACGTGCTATTCGTCGCTGCTAACATGCGAAATCACTATAAGCGTATCTTCCACTACGTAGTCGGCAGTGATCATGGGAACATGCTGGTGTACTGCGAGCCTTTATAACAGGCAGCCAGTTAGCCCTACTGTCGCTTCTGCAGCCGCGTCTTTGAGCATGTCATCCCTCAGATTGCACTCGTGGTCCGTGCAGGTTCATGCCTTGCAGCTCACAGCTTTGTCGGAGTCTTTCGCCAGGCTCACCGGACGCACTTTCTTGCTAGGGGTGTGCGAAAGTCAGAATTTTCGAATGTGAATATCCGGCCTCGAATGTGACGTATTATATCGAATATCAAAACACAGATGTGCCTTACCTAATGATGCTTCATGTCATACACAGCTTTGTTAAGAGGACACACTAATAAAATGAAACCGTCAAGAAGAGCTTCGTTTTTGCGTCATACTCTGCGTTGAATATTAATATTATAACCATACCTTTTCTCGTAATAAAGTGCCAGGACAAATTGTATTGCTACTGTATAGGAACACACTGCATGGACAAGCTTTTAAGATTGCGGAGTTATTGATAAAATATGACAACGTGAGGGAACAAGGATATAAGATGGTAGAGACTATCAATATCACGAAGGCATTCCAATTGTTGCACGTGGGTCAAGCCGCTGTAATTGCATACCGAGGGAGTTCGGCTTGGCAACCTGCGCCGCGAAGCGCATTGAATCGCTGGCACTGAATGACAATAAAATATACGTCGCACTGTAACTGCATGCCGTTGAAGAGCCGCCATTGGAAATGACAAATGAAACGTCAGCATACTGGGCCTTACAGCCTCGGTGATGCGAAGCAACATTAAGATAGACTCGGAAGCAATATATTTGTAACTTGTTGGGGTAGTAACAAAATGTGGGCATCTCGAACTAGGGGCGCAAGGGTAGGTCACAGCGGAGTTGGTGGGCTTCCCCTACTCCTTTCCCCATCCTTACCCTCACATCCGTTTCCCACCTACTTGCTATACCATACCATACACGGGCAAGCTATGTCTTACCCTATTCCTTCCTCATTTCTCTTCTCCTTGTTCTAATATCACTTCTCACCCCCACGTCCTTTTTCCACTCCCTTGTTATACTGCGACGCTGGCACAAAGGGTTCGTGTCGACCAGCCATATATATTTAACATTCAATTCGTTACCCGGGCGTTATCGCGTGGGTACCCGGATGTTGTCATTTGAAAGCCCAGAGCCAGGCACAAGGTCGCTGGAAGGATGCCGACAACAATAGCTAAAAGCATTCCGTGCCTACTACTATTACTTCTGCGCAATCAGCTTCCCACACAATCAATCATTCCTCAGTAGTCGGTATGAGGCCCTCACCTGTTTCTCATGCAGTGGAAGGATGTAACGTATAGTGAAACGATGTACCAAGGAGGCGATGTACCAACCGTGATATATTTTAAAGCGATGTGTTAAGCAGGTGCGTTGAAACACTTGGCGCTTTTCCGTCAAGAATAATGATTTCGTAAACAAATTTCTTGCGAGGCAGCCCGCTGAAATGGTCGGCGTATCTTTTTGCGATGTTGGCGTAGTATCGAGTCGCACTTCAATCATATGAGGGTGAAAAGACTAGTTAAGAAACACTTCATCAATGAGAACTGCAGCGATTCTGTCTTGTGCCATAAGTAGTGGCACAAGACAGAATCGCACCAGAGACCACTGGTACGATCTCTTACATAGACGGATTTAGCGACCACAAGCTCCTCAACTTCCAGATGAATCTACCTGTAGCTTTTACAGGCCCGGTGACTAAAACTATCCGGGATTATAACCGTGGTAATTATGATCAATTCAACACGGAACTAGAAGTCTTTTATCGTGACGTTTTTCTGCCGTCGTTGCCTCACTGACTGTGAACGATAACTGGAATCGTTTTAAACAAAAAATATCAGAGTTAGTTGAGAAGTTCGTGCACTAATCTCTATATCCAATGATAAAAGTAACCCTTGGTTTACTAAACAGCTTCGAACTTTACGAAATAAAAAGAAACGCTCCTATAATTCCGCGAAACGCAATGATTCTTTGCCCTACTGGGATAAATACAAGGTATGCTTACAAGATTACTGTAAAGCTTTAGGCGCAGCAAAGAAAAAATATTATTCGCAGGACCTGCCCTCACTTATAAAATATAATCCAAAAAAATTCTGGCAAATAATTTCTCCGCACAATCAGTGCCGTAGCCAGAAATTTTTTTTAGGGGGGGGGGGAGGGGCTCGGAATTTTCGACGGCCAGGAGGGAGGGAGAGTCGGAGCCTCACTGTGTGTCATATATATATATATATATATAATATATAGATATATATATATGCATCGTTCATCTTTGTTCTTCGCGAGGCTCGGCCAAATGCAGGCTTCGAGACAACAGCTATGCTCCTGCCTTACTATATATATATATATATATTAGAAATAACTTAATGAGCAAACAGACAATGAAGCCCAGGAAAGCATTGGGGAAGTTACTTGTGGTATTGTAATTGTGGAGAAAGTAGAAAGGAATTAAAGTGGACGAAAAGACAAACCTGCCTTCGGTGCGAACCGAACCCACGACCTTCGGATGTCGCGTCCGATGCTCTACCAACTGAGCTACGAAGGCGGTCGTCCCCCCGTCCACTTTATTTTATACTTATGTACGTATTATCCTGGGAGTGTTAGGCAGCGCCACTCGCGGCCAAGGCGGCGTGTGTAGAACACACTTTCTTACCAGGAGCCGTCACGTAGAACGTGAATTTAGATGAGATGGCTGCTGCCCAATAAGCCCTCGCATGGCACCTAAGGCAACAAGTCTGCCACAACGAGGCCCAAACTATGAAATACGAAAGGGAAGGGGTCAAGGGCACGTTCTTTATTTGTTAGAAACAACTTAATGAGTAAACAGACATGAAGCCCAGGAAAGTATAGGGGAAAGTTACTTGTGGTATTCTAATTGTGGAGAAAGTAGAAATGAATTAAAGTGGACGAAAAGACAACCTGCCTTCGGTGCGAACCGAACCCACGACCTTCGGATGTCGCGTCCGATGCTCTACCGACTGAGCTACGAAGGCGGTCGTCCCCCCGTCCATATTATTTGTATTTATGTAAGTATTATCCTGGAGTGTTAGGCAGCGCCACTCGTGGCCAAGGCGGCGTGTGTAGAACACACTTTCTTACCAGGAGCCGTCACGTAGAACGTGAATTTAGATGAGATGGCTGCTGCCCAATAAGCCCTCGCATGCTACCTAAGACACCAAGTCTGCCGCAACGAGGCCCAAGCTATGAAATAACGAAAGGGTAGGGGTCAAGAGCACGTTCTTTATTTGTTAGAAACAACCTAATGTGTAAACAGACAATGAAGCCCAGGAAAGTATAGGGGAAGTTACTTGTGGTATTGTAATTGTGAAGAAAGTAGAAAGGAATTAAAGTGGACGAAAAGACAAACCTGCCTTCGGTGGGAACAGAACCCACGACGTACATAAATACAAAATACAAATATATATATACTCTTTCGCAACGAAAACATGCACGTGGTGCATTTCCGCGGACCGTCGCCCAATGAGTATAGATTTGGACAGCATCTGCGGCCTACTTCAGCCTTCAATTGTCAACTGAGCGCCGAAATAACGATGCTCTAGCACATTCAAAACTTTCACAGACGGCAATGCATCGACGAAATATATTAGAAAGACATTTATTTCCCCGCCACTGCGATGACTGGTCACTTGCGCACGCTACTACTTTGATGATAATTTCAAAATAAAGTATAATGATCGATGCACTGTCGGCAGGAAAGGTTTGCGGGATCTCGAGTGCGTGGCCGAGCGACGAAAAACTGCATTGCCGCGCCCTCTACCGCAAGCGCGCCCGATGACGAGGCTTGCGGAAGTTGTTTTCCAACCACCTTTTGCGAATGCCTGTCCTTGCTCGCTTATCAGCATGACTCATCGCTCGCTTCCCCATAATGCCGGAGTGGCGCGCTCCTGAGACTGACAGAAACAACTGATGCGCCGGGCGGTTATTGCCGCAAGGCGCCTGTTGTGGCGCAATCTTGTACGCGTCCAAAATATGGACGGAGGCGGTCCGTCCATTTAGGTGCACGCGATTGGTCAATGTGAGCCGTGACGACATGCGTGACGTTGATTGTCACGTGAGTGGTGACGTTTGCAAGCTGTCAATCATTCCGTGTCGTCTGCTAATGGACGAACTCGAATGAACGGACGCCGAGAGCGTCCATCCGCACGAACGGATATCTAAACGGCTACCGGACGGCTTGGATTGGATTGAAACGTAACAATTTGAGACCGTTTGCCTCGTTTGTTGAGAAAATGGCGTTGCCTTTCTCTCGCGTGCCTTTTCGTGTCGCCTGTGCGGCTGCTGCAGACGCGCAGAGATGACGACTCGAGGTAGATGATGCATTTGGAGAGTTGACTTATGAAGAGCAGCGTTTTCGACTGTCCAAGCGAACAGTGCGTAGCTTGTGCGACGAACTTGACCCCTTCATTGGATGCCACCGAGCTACAGTGTAACCGAGCCAGTGGCCTTTCCACAGCGAGGAAGGTGTGTGCACTGCGATTCTCTGCCACAGGGAGCTTCCAGAGTAGCGTTGGTCGCGAGGAGCATATAGGCATGGCGCAGTCGGCCGTGATAACACCTACGAGGTGACGGAGGCCATCATCATATCCGTCGCTGCCCGGGCCGCCCGGCGAAAGTTGGTGGACTTTCCGCCGACACCGTGGCTGCCGAGGATGAGGCGAAGGCGGCGTTTGCGCTACTCGGCAACATCCCAGGCGTGCTAGCGTGCGTCAACGGCACGTTGGTTGCTATTCGGAAGCCGCAAGGACTCGGCATAGGGGACACAGCAAGCATCTTGTCGAGGAAGGGTTATTACACCCTCAACATGATGGTTGTAAGTACCGTTGGAATGTTTCACTTCAAACCTCAGTCGCCATTTGTACTCACTCATCGTAGCAATTGTTCAGTTTACTGCCCAATCTGGCGTGCGTAGCGATTGAAAGAGGGCATGCGGGTAACTTTTTACGAGCTTGTTGAAATCTGACAAGTGCACGGTAACGATGATTAACATGTGTTTTAGTGCATGTGCATTTGCCGTCCCAAAATTGTTTTTGTTCTGGCCTGCATACGTAATCGGGTAGTGAATTTTGGAGGTATTAAGGAATGTGGGATGCAGTCGTAGTAGAAATCGATACACAACCAGGAAGACACCATGAAGTATTTTGAACACGAAGGTACTCACAACTATTGCGCGCGCAATAGCTGACCCCAAGTTTTCAGTTGGCGATATATATATATATATATATATATATATATATATATATATATATATATATATATATATATATATATATTTGTGGGGGAACCGTAGGCGTGCGCACCGGGGGGCGGTCACAATTTAAACCACCCCCTTTAATGCAGAAGGCTGTACACGCCTTTGCTTGAAGCAGTGTAGCTGTAACATTGTCCCATCATACATGTTTTTTTTTCTGTATATAAACGGGATTAAGTGCTTTTGACCATATGTGGTACTCTATTTTTTATTATTCATATTTGCAGGTGTGAATTTACATTTTTGAAACCTGTATGAACCCTGGGCTATCATTTTCTTTTAACAGAAAACTCGGGATACTCCCTCGAGCCATGGTTGCTTATGCCAGCACTTGGGGATCCTGACGCCAGCACCTCCAAAGGCCAGTGGGGAAGCACAGGTCCATGCGCAGTTTTGTGGAGCGACATATTGGAGTGCTGAAGAACAAGTTTCGCTGCTTGCAGCGCGTTCGAACCATGCTCTACAGCCCCGAGCAGTGCAGATCATTTATGCGTGCACTGCTCCTCCACAGCATTGCCTAGGACTCGGGCGACTGGACATTGGAAGAGCTTTGCAGGGGAGTCCCACCAGCTGAGCAGTCAGGGGACGAACAGGTGCTGGAACCGTGAGACATGCTCCTCAGAGGAACGCAGCAGCGCAGTGCTGTTGTGAACCTTTTTTTTTAAGTACACAGGAATGGTGAGTTTTCATAAAGCATACATAACTTATATGCATTGTAGCACAGTTAGGCAATAGCAGCTCAGTACGTAGAGTGCAAAAATACATATACAGATCAAGTGTACCTACATATAGGTTGTCCATGTTTCCAAAGCAAAACATCTGACAGGTTATAACTGAAACAAAAATCAATGAAACTTACACAAGGAATTCTTTTAAAAGAGAATGGCTGAGTCATGGGCTCAGAAACAAGTGTACTGCCCTGCCAACAAGAGTCTCGAAGGATGCTGTTCCTTTGTATTATTAATGATTAAGCAGTTTTAAGGCACTGTGCCATGCCGCTTTTTCTATGAGGATTTGCTGCTGCTCCCTAGGTACTTGTGTGTAATGTGCACATCATCAAACACCTCTTTCCTAGTGAAACATTACAAATACGATGCCACAGCAGCTGGCATATGTTGTGTAGATCCTGTGACATGGCACTTGCTGTACATGTAGACACAGCGGTTGTTACCTACTGCTCAGGACAATGCACTGAACATTGGTTTGTATTGCTGAAGCCTGTGGTTACATTACTGAGGAATTGGCACAAAGTACTCCTTTCCTAGTTCAGCATGAAACATGATGGCAACGTGAAAGTACAGCTTTTTCTTCAAATGTCACATGAAATGTGGAATGTAGACATCCGTTCACCCACAGACTTCATGGAAGCAGTATGTATGATTGAAACTGTCCACTCACGGTCACCATCAGTAAAATGTTTGCACAATTCTCATAAACAGAACAGAATGATTGCAACTGCTGCGTCCTTTTAACTCGGACACGCAGTATAAACTGGTGGGAACCAGGCAATATGCTTGCTAGCCACCTCGCATGAACATGCAGATGAGGCGAGCAAACACATCATCATAAAAGCAGTTCGAAAACGCGAAGTAAATCTTTAAAGCTCAGCACTGCAATAAGATTAGTCATCACATCGTGGCCAAATGAGTAGACGTAAGTTAACGGTAAAGCACAAAAATACAAAAATCAACTTTGTCACACACTATGATAACTGTATGATGAACCTTGAACGTCTCACTACATGTAGCAAACCACGCGATAACATTGTAGCGTCAACATCACACCATTCATTTTCACCACGGCACCTAAAACTTGCAGTCTCACTTGAGTGACTTTGCAAGAAAGTATGAGCTTGACAAGTGTGTGCATTCCCTTGTAATTGTAATGAATCGCTGACTGGAAGCATTTCTTTCTCTGCTGCAACTGCAGTGCAGTGCTTAAACACACTATTTGCGAAACGTGGAGTGCGCTTTGCTGCTGTGTTGAAACATAAATTACATACAACATGAATAATTCGCTCTGCAGTCGAAAAACACCCAGAACGTACCACACTTGAAATTTATTCCAGGAATAACCCACTTAGAACAAAGACTATACGAAACAAACACTGGCGTGGTACAGTGATGATGACCATTTTAATTTGTGAAAGTACGGCACTTGAAGAGCAACTAGTTTGGTATATGAAAGTGTGATGCTCCTAAAAAAAGACCAGCTTTCACTTAGTAGAAATGAAACCATCACGCTACTAAAACGTGCCTATACTACATGGTAATGTTTCATAATGTGGAGTGACCTACAAAACATAGAAAAACTACAAATACCACAGTAAAGAAATCCGTATACAGAAAGTGCAACTATTTGTAATGATTGCAGTGTGATTGACTAGTTGCCTGACAATTATTCAAATAAAAATGAAACAACAAGCTGGTCTTGCAGCAGGGTTACCATAAATGAAAAAAAAAGACTACACAAACTGGGGGACACCTTCAGTTGGAACATCCTCTTGTATTGCTGATAGTCCTCATACAATGAAACAATCAAACTGAAATTGAACAATCAATAAATTCATAAAATTAAAATGAAATTATAAAATAAACTAAACGAAGTGAACTAACAAAAGACAATGAACAATAAATGAAAGGCAAAACTGAAACTAATTAGTTTCTTTCTTGCTGCAGTGCCATGGTCTGCGCCAAGGAGTGCAGCTCACTCATGATGCCCTCCTGAGCCGCCGCCCTCTCTCTGGCTGCTGCCTCTTTGTGCGCCAAGACAACGATGCTGCTCATCAACTGGACGATTCTTCGAAGAATCTGAAATGAAGAATCATGGTGGAGTCGCGCGAGTCTGATTCCTCGCAACTGGCTGGCAACTGCAAGCTACTGTTGTCAAGAATCACAACATGCACAACAATTTCCTCTCTCATGAGGAGCCACTGGCCCGACTGCATCCATTGGTGGTGTCAAGCGTCGTGTACAAGCTATGCGGTCTTCGTTTGGACAGACAAAAACCTGCTGAAACTACTCTTCAGACATCTGTTCAAATGCATCTCTTACCTCCAAACAGCCCTTTTCAGGGCTAACCAATTTTTTGCCCGGCTTTTGCTCTTTGCCCAGCCATGGTACCGTCCCTGAAAATATAGCACAGTTCTTATTTACGTTCTGAGTTCGTTTGTTCTTTTATTTGTAATTGAGTTACGATAACAGAGCATGAAAAATATTTATATTCTTGATGTGAAGTGACACCGACGGTTATACCAACCCGGTGCATCTCTTTGCTGTGAGCAATGCTGTGGGTGCACTGCGAGGACATGGCCAACAGAGTGTCAACTCGTCGTGACCACGATCTATGTCGTGGCCGCACAGGGCGTCGAAACACTGAAAGCATACACATTTTCTATAGTCAGTTCAATGAAATACACGAGAGTTCATTTTATCAAATAGCTTGCTTATCAGTAATTTACCAGGTACAGTGGCCACCCCCTGCGTGCCCGCTGCTTTGCAAGGTTGATCCTGTACCACTGTAGTTAGAGGAAAAGAGCAAATGCAATAATACTTTATGGACCTGCACACGCATTAAACAAAATTTAAAACAGGCGTTGCGCTGGTGCTTGTGTCACTGTGCTTGGGCCCACAGCCTCTTCGGTCTCAACCTCTTGTGCTGCCGAGGGAACGCCAGCCTGTTGGAAAGTATCGTAAGCATACCCCTTGGCTATGTGGCTATTCGTTGCGCTGGCTGTGCAATGAGCTTTCGTAGTACACATATTCGGACTTCTACATTTAGTGAGCACTTAATGATCCCTTAATTATTTGTCTTTGTGCACTCGCCTGTGGCCATTTTATTTTTGTGATGACCGATTCCCATTATTTATTTCGTTATTTCTGTACAAGAACACAAAATGGAGCAAAGCCCAAAGGCTAGAAGCCTCGCAATAGGCCTTTGCTCCAATTGCAGTGAGGCACACAGGCAATCAAAGCACTATGTAAATACGAATAATAATAAGAAATAAATGAAAAACATACATAATGTAACGCATGTAATAACAATAAAGCATCATTTGTAACATAAATATGAGCTACAACACTCGCAACGTTAAACATACTAATAACGCTGCATGTGCTCATCGCCATACATAAAGCAAAGAAGACTAGATACAGTTAGGAATAATCGCACGGTGCAGTATTCGCATCAGGAAAAAAAACATGACATTCAACATCCAGGTGGACAAACAGGAAACATGGCAAAGGGACTTCGATGGTATTTTCAATCAGTACCATCCTAACGATTTACTTGGACTGGTTCTAGAAGACTGTCGGTTTTATCTGGAAGGGTTGGGATTCGTGTTGCCGTCCGTAAATCGTTGGAATCTCTAGAATCATTCTAGCATATGCACGAAAATAGTACAGAGACCCCTCGCAAAAATCCCCATTTTCCCAAAATGATAGCCAAACTGAGATTGTACTGGATTAACCTACCATCTTTTCCATTATCTCTCTCTCCCATGCTATTTTACTGTTCACCAACCGTGTCGCGTTGCGCTAACGGTACCTCTTACAGATAATGACAAACTTTGTGGGCACCGTTCAGGCACCCAAGATTTTCCGGCGATGTGCTTACCTCTTGGTAGAGCGTACCGACCTGGAGGCCGCCAACCCGTGAGGTTCCCGTCACTCGCAGGATTCGCCCGCGGAAGCCCGGTGCGCGGCCTCCCTCAGTGCATCTGGAAACGCATATGCCAATGTCGAAGGACGAGTTGCCCATACCATTAGGTCGCTCACCTTTGAGCTTCGAGAACGGCATTGTGGCGGGCTTCGTGCACTTCTTTTTGCCACCAGTCCTATCACTGTGCAGTAGTTTAGTAACAGGGTCCTGGGCGTTCAATCTGTCAGCTGCCACAGCCGTCGCCTGTACGCAAGGGTCAAGCCATGCTGCAGCTCGCTGGCCTTTTGGGCCAGCTCGGGATACTGCTCCATGAAAGCGAGCACTATCTCCCGCTGGCTCTGCACCATAGCGCGTTTTCCCTTGGGCATTCAAAAAGTCGCGCTGTTTGAATTTTAATACGTGTGGAGACATGCTATAGGCATTGCTTGAAACTAAGTGGTGGCTAGCGCCACCACTAAAAATCTCGCAGAACTGAGACACCACCTAGCGCTTTTTCGAAGCATTAACCGCAATAATTTGTATCTCTCGTCCCGCATTCCAAACTATACCGATAAAAAGCAACACATTCAAATTTTGCTAGACACTTGTTATAATCACAAATTTTTAAACGCGTTAGAAACACTTCTCAATCTATTATACGGTCCCCCAGAAGACGAAAAAAGTGTGACGCAGGCTGCCCCTCCGCTCATTGGCTGTTTGCTCCCCCTCGTTCTCACAAACACTGCGCGCCGCCCATTTTCTGACGTAATGGACGGACCGCCTCCGTCCAAATTTGGAACGCTTACAAGATTGCGCCGCTGGCCGGTGCGATGCAAGGAGTTCGCCGACGCCTTGCGGGATGCCGACATTTTTTATTTAGTTCTTTTTTCTCATCGCACGGCGCATGGGCTCCCGCGTTCCGAACTCGCAAAATAAATACAGCCACTATAACCTATCGTGTCGTCATGCTTAACTGTGGTATGTATACGCCTCAAAGCCTCTACAGTGGCGCCCGATGTGAAATGTTATTCATTACATGGCCAGGTATGATTCTGAGCGCTAAGCTACACGAAAGCATTCGCAAGTTTGAAAAAAAAAAAGCACCCATTCATTGGTGGCGCAAAATATATATTTCCATGGGTGTGTTTTGCTCTAGCACAAAAAAAAAAAAAAAAACCGGTAGTGAACAAGAGGGCATGAAAAAAACTTTTGGGGCAGGTAGTACGAGTCAGTGACCGGTGTAGTGGCCTTCTGCTGCGATAACTTCGGCAATTCTCCGCGGCATGGACGCGTACAGAGCCCTTGAAGTTTCAGGTTGTCTGCTCAGTGCTTCCCATGCCTCCTGAATTGCACTCCAAAGGGCATCCGCGTTGGGAAGGCGGCGACTTTGGGCAGCGAGGCGCCTTTTCAATAAACCGCACACATTCTCAATAGGATTTAGGTCCGCGCCACTTGGAGGCCATGGTAACCGCAGCACACCGCAAGAGTCCAGTGCAGCTTCCGCAAGGCGCGCAGTATGCACTGGGCTGCGGTCGTGTTGCAGTAAGTAGAATCCATCCGGAAACGGGCCGTCCAGGGCGTACGGCACCAGGGTCTCCTTGACGATGTCGCAGTACGATGAAGCGTTAAATGTTCCTTCGATGCGTACTAATGGGCCAAGTCCATGTTTGCAGATGGCTCCCCAGACGGAAACGCTGCACCGGCCGCTCGACAGCACATTCTGCGTGTACTCCGGTCGGTATCTAACGGAAACGAGAGAGAAATAAAACTGCCGTTATGAACTGCGCCACCGGCGAGAAAACATTTGCCCCGCAGAGAACAACTTTTCTTTTGTGAGTCGGCTCGGGAAAACAAGATCTACACTCTTCTAAATTCTCATGAGTGCTCGCCTTTTGTAAAATGGGTGTTTTAATGACAAAAAATCTCAAATACAAGAAACTACCGTGTGACGAGAATTCTGCTAGATTAGTTGTTAAATTTATCTCCGATCGCTGATGAAACAAAATAGGCGGGGATTCATTGAACATTTAATTGCACAATAAGCAGCTCATCAAACACGAAATCCAGATTACTCTTATTCATTGTGAATTATGGGTTACTATCTAATATCTACAAATGTGATGTTAAAGACGTGAACCTCAGCCATACCTGCAGTTGAGAGGTCGCCAAACACGCTGTTGCTGGTCCCACCTGGTGCAGAACGTGGACTCATCAGTAAAGATGACTTGGCTCCATTCATCGACACCCCAGCCCTTGTACGCCCTCGCAAATTCCAGGCGCTGCCGGCGTTGGTTGTCAGTCAAGAAGGGCTTTTGGGCTGCGGCACAATTTTGCAGGCCCGCTTCCTTAAGACGCCTTCTAACTGTGTCGGATGACATATGTGAAGGCCGAGTTCTTGTTTAATTTCTTTCGCGTTTAAGAAGGGATCAGCCACGGCAGCGGCAATAATCAGTGCGTCTTCTTCTCCAGACACCCTCGGCCGTCCACTACGAGGGGCGTGAGCAATCCTTCCTCCGTCTCTGACTGCTTTAACCACCCGCGTTACGGCTGATTTAGATCATCCTGTGATGCGACATATTTCTTTTTGGGGCACGCCTTCCACGCACAGGCGTGCAATATAACGTCTCTGGTCCTCCGGAATGCGAGGCGGCATCGTCCGTGTACACGCCTAACGTCAATGGTGGTTTCAGAAGGAATGCGCGAAGCACACCAAATGTAGGTCACAAGAAAAGCGTATCAAGCTCGCGTTATCAGCCGAATAATACTTGTTAGCCCAGTCACGCGTCATGAAAGATAACATTTATTCAGAAAACATAGCGCGCCACGCAAAAGATGCACGGGAGCTCTGTCATGCTTGCGAGCTCCGTCGGTCATCAAGCAGCCCACAAACACGTGTGGCGGTAACCTCGGAGCGCCTATGGGGATGGTGCACTTGTAACTCTCCGCCGACCGGAGCGCCATCGCGGCGGCACGCCCGTCGTTGGGGTGATAGAAGCTCCGATCGCAGGGCTGGCGGTAGCTTTATAACCGAGTTATTCGCGTTTCCTGCGGTTTTTCGTTTCTTCCAAAGGTTGTCGTACTACGGCTCGGTGATCAGCAACAAGATTTGTTTGTCCTCGGCCGTAACAATGCTTATGTCAGATCACCAGGGACAAATATTTATAGCCTCCAAAAAGCTCAATGCTGAAGGAGAAGCGAGGTCGCTCGCGCGCGCGCGTTTCGTCGACGCTCTCTACTCCGCAGACGACATGTGTTGCTAGCTTGCAATGTAACGAGCATTCTGTCCCCCGGCATTCTGCGTGGAGTACGTGAAAGGTGGGTTGTCAACGGGGGTGCGCGCGTTCCGGGACATGTGTTGTCGATTTGCAATGGTTCGCGCTGTTTTTAACGAGCCGCTTGTGTGGGCTGTGGACTTAGGCGCTGCGTACATTTCGTTCGCGGCCCGCGCTGCTGCCCTTTTCCTCTTTTTTCTTCTTTTTCCAACACGCGCACACAAGCACTGTGCTCACACGTGATAGATACAGCTGCAGACTTTCACTGCTTTATTGTGGTGCCTTTTATGGGACTAATATATTGATAACCGTGTATACATACCGATAAAAATAATTACAAATTAACAAGGATCCCAATAAAAATCATTTTTGCTTTCCAGCCTGGCAATCTTAGAACTTTCGGAGTATTTTGACTCCCGCGTTTGGGAGACACATCGGCCGGTCATCGCGCTTCCGTCCGCAGACACACTTTCTGTAACTTGACGCACATGGCCTGCCTCGTATAAAAGTTTTCCTTTAGCCATATTACCCCTACGGAAGAAATTTTGCAAACCTTCTACGGACTTAAAACTAGTAAGAAGCTGCGGCGGAACGCAAGCAGACGACGCCACCCCGCACAAGCAGGTGCGCACGCGGTGCGGGAGGGATAGGGTGCCTTGATGCCCGCGCGCTCAGCGGGGGCGCGCGCATCGAGGCACTCTAGGGAGGGATGGCCTTATCAGCCCCGCGGGGGAGGCCTTATCACCCCAGCGACGCAGGAGCGCCCGCATTGGCGCTGAACGCAGGGGGCGACGGTGGAGCCGCCTGGCCTTGTGCACCATCCCCATAAGGCGAGTCAAAAGCGCACCCCGGGCAACCAAGTGATGAGTCATGGCTGATATCGAAGAAAAGACAGGCATGCGCCAAGAATGACTGGCCCGGAAGTGCCATAAACCTCGACATCGGGCGCGCAAGGTCTTGGGCGCGCTTGCGGTAGAGGGCGCGGCAATGCAGTTTTTCGTCGCTCGGCCACGCACTCGAGATCCCGCAAACTTTTGCTGCCGACAGTACACATACGCATGAAATGCTGTAAAGAATTCGTGACAGAAGGCACAGCAGGGAGCAGCGGGCAGCATAACTGAAGTGGTAAGCTGAAAATGACGCTATAACAAAAACATTTTTTGAAACCCTTAATGAATTGATCGTGGCGTTGTCCTAATGAACTCCGGAAGGCTCTCTCCAATTAACATGCTAGTAGACATACAGGATGACATTTTAGTATATATTTCGTATTTATAGTTTCCTCACCCAAACTTACCTGTTCGCTACATTATACAGGCGCTTCTGTCACCAAATTTTCGATACATTTCCAAGAAGAGAGATTCGCCTGCGATTGTGATTCTAAGCAATTCCAGATCTGTCTGTCCTGAACATTTTGCCACACCTTTTTTAAATGAGTTAAGCGATTTGCGTTACAGAAAAATGCCGTCCTCATTAACATGGTAGGCCTCCTGAAACAAAGTTTTGTCTCCACTAAACTCACGAACATCACCTTTCACGAATAATTACCGACACATTTATTAAGCTGAAAAACGTGGTAAAATATCTCTTAATAATGAAAAAGCTTTTCATGCGGTTTGCCACTTCACACTTCTAGCCAGATAAATTAAAAATCCCACGGTGCTGTCGGGACTAACGCCAGTTTAATCCTACAGTCACTTCGAGGCATGCCGAATGCAAGTTGCGATGGATAAACCTGGTTTGGAACTCACTGAAGTGAACTCCGGAATGTTGAGATGTCCCTACTTCGCGCAAAGGGGAGGCGGTTCTACGCCGCAACACTTCACAAGTACCACAACTACGCTACGACTGCGTTCGAAATGGTTCATGTAATCCCACTATACTCGTTCACCCCCTCTGGCCACGCACCTCAACAAACATTTAACCAAACCGGATTCGTGCTGAGGCCCGGAAGAAATCAGGCAACAGGCTTAATTAAGTCAACAAAACGTGGAATTTATTATGTGAACATGATCAAACTATGCACTTAACAATTAGTAGTCAACGTAATGATGCAAGGCAAACAAAGAGCAACGTAAACGCATAGTGCAGCACAGGAATTAATAGGGCAAATAAACTCGTTAATGAACGACCGATGCAATGGGTAAAACAGCTCGTAATCTAATGGCGCAATGTCTTAAGTACGCTTGCTGCCGCCAACGAAAGGAACGCTTATCTGGGTGGGCTCCATCGGCGCATAGGTCTCCTCGCCGGTCCGTGGACTGGTGTTTTGCTAGAAACTCGGATGGCGACCACGAAGTCGCCGTAGCTCACAGATTCTCCCCGATCATTGCTTCGCGCATCCTGCTCTCGCAAAGACTGCATCCTCTCCGAGGTTGGAGAGCCGAACGGCCAGGCTCGCAGGAGGGATCGCAAACGAAGCTTACTTCTTCACATGACGGAGGGTCACTGCCTCTATTCGAGTTTCTCGAATCTCCAAAATTCCACCCTGTCCTCTGTCCTGAGACGAGGTTTTCTCTCTGACACCCCGCCTCACCAGGACGTCTATCCAATGGTTGTCTACGGCAACGTCGCCGGTAGAAAACGCACCAGTCCGACCCGCCGTGCGACTATTGTTTGGGACATCGTCTCCACAGCGTAACGCAGTACGAGCTCCTCTCGAAAAATATAGAGAATAAAATATAACCATACACGAAACTCGACGTTCGAACAGGACGTCGCACAGCCTAACCGGCGAAATTTGTGTATATATTACCGTAACGAGCGTTAGCTATCACTGCCCCCATTCCGAAACACACCAAGTGCAAGCAATTTGGCAACGTCTAAGCGCCCTCACGCTGGAAGTGCCCGGTGAAAAGACGTGCCTGTCGGCAGTCGCTCCTTTGTGGCCGGCCATATGTGCGCGTCCGAGCAGTTCTGCTTACTGCATTCCACGGTGACCGAAACATACCGGGGACGCTCCGTTGGCTTTGTGCAAGCACTTATGAGCGCGCTGGGTTCGCTTTGGCGTCGGCATTCTGTCGTCTTCAAGGTCGCCGCCTAATGCACACTCTCATCTGGGTCCGCCGCGCAAACGTCAGCTCTGCTGTCAAAGAGCGGTTTCCGCAAAACTCGCGGGTAAGGAAAGCCCCAGCGATTCTCTGACCGCAGCGCCAGCCGAAAAATAGTATTGCAGGAGGCCGAAAATTCCCGCTACCCCCGTTCCCGTGTATCGCCCCGCCGACGTCCATCGGGGCGTCACAATGGCACAAGGATCGGTATTAGGTCCAATATTCCCTGCATCAGTGACGTTCGCCATAACCTTTCAACTTACGAAGTTCACATATGTACTCACTTGATGCAACACTAGCATTGACAAATACTCGATTATCAAATACTACTAGCCGTATCTCACTGGTTGTTGCAAACTGAAAAGTCATGTTTTAACATTACGCAGTCGCTTGCTACGCTGAGTTGACAATATTACATGCCTAGTGGTCGATTTAGACACATCAAGCTTTAAAGAAAAGTTTGTAAAAGAAAGCTTTCTTATGGTTCTTACACGCTAATATTTTTCCCATGGCCTTCACCGGGATTTGTACGTTTTTTTTTCTTATTTCGCTGTCACTTAGGTTGCTGTTGAAAAACATGGGGGTTGATGTAAATAACTTATTTGGCTCCTTTACTAAACGTGGTCCAAGAATACTGAGTTTCCTTCTGCCTACCAGAGAAGTAATATCCTGTTCAGTGAGTTACGTGTTACACACATGCCATATTTTCGTCCCCGATGCCACGCACCAGGCAAGCAAATAATTGTTGTGCATACAACCCTCAAATGTAACTATTCCAATGGCGAATAATTGCAGGACTTTCTGGGTGCTTTAACTTGGAATTGAACTAACAGTTGCGCGAAATTTTCGCATTTCATGCATCTAAACACTAATTTCTTCAAAATAAAGCGTCCTGATAAATCTGTTTGCTTGCATGAGTAGAAGCTCGATGTGGGCAAGTTTGTTTTGCATGCATGAAATGCCTGTCCTTTGTACGTGTTTTTTTTTGTTTTGTTTTTGTCCCCGTTCTCTTGCGCTCTTTTTTCTTCATGAAACTCATTTGCACTTTTGCTTGATATGTAGCCTTCTGTGTTCGATTTGTTCGACCAGATACTGTAGCCGAGAAAGGTATTGGTATAAAGAGATTTCTTCTCATTTTATTTTCCTATTGGCCGCTCATGGATTGTCTCAAGTACTGGTTGGTCCATCAGTCGTCTCGGCGACTGTAGTTATTTCAATTTTCGGTTCATGTTTACAACGCTGTATATTGTATTCAAGAAATGAAATGATTTCAAATTAATTTCCTGGCTTGCCGAAATTAATAAGCGCCCGGCCACGGTGGTCTAGTGGCTGTGGTACTCGGCTGCTGATGCGAGGTTCACTGGATCGAATCCCGGCCGCGGCGGCTGCGTTTCGATGGAAGCGAAATGTTGAGGACCGTGTGCTGCGCGTAGTCAGTGCACGTTAAAGAACTCCCGGTGGTCAAAATTTCCGGAGACCTCCACTACGGCGTCTCTCATGATCAGAGCTAGTTTTGGGACGTTAAACACCACAAAATCAAAAAATGAAATTGATAAGGTATCGTATGACCTCATGTGAGCAATAGCATGGGACTATTGAAACATTATCAGAGTTCGCATATAATCCATGCAGGTCATCTTAGGCATATTACAGGATCTCATGCAAGTACAAATCAGTCGAAGTAAAGGACGTAGCATTTGAGGTCTCGCTTGTTTGCTGGCGCTGCGACGATGAGCTTCCCCAGAAGACGGAGAGTCGCTGCTGTCCTTAAGACATATTTCCGCGAAAGCGACGATGCGAATATGGTCACCTCTTTTTGAATGGATGTCGTGACCACCGCCTGCTGGTAGCGGAGCTCGTTACCCTTGTGCACGCTCGCGATGAACCGCAGCGCGGACTTCTTGTCGACTCGTTATTCGTAGTTTACTTGCTTGTGGATAACACTGCAAAGCAGTGCTGTCCAGTCGCAAGTTTGATGTTGAAATTTCCTCCCTCTTCGGCATCGTCCTCGGAAGGGGACACGCCGTGCGCGCATATGGCGACCATATGTAAGTCGTAAAGAAAAATGACGAAAGCGAAGCTGTATTGGGCCACCCATGTAGGGGCACTGCTAAAAAGAAAAGAAAACGCAGCGCTGTACGCCATATTCCCCACACGAGAGCATACAACGCACGAAAAGCGTCAGCGCCACACAGAAACAGGAATAAGAGGGGAAGAAGGGTCGCGCGGCACGAGGGAAAGCACTGCACGGGGAACAGCGGCATACTTTACTCTATGCTTGGTTCACTAGCTCGATGACCTTAGCCCGCCAACGTTTCACCCGTAGCAAAACCACACATGTTTCCGGGTGCGCAGGCTCGCCTTATTCTTCGATCACGGCAGTGAGCTAAGTGTCAACACATTGCAGAAGCGTCTGCCTGCCGTGGCGCTGTGCTGCAAAGACCGCAAGCTCCCCGTTCACGCTCTTACCGCAGCACTCTTTGCCGATAAATGACAGGTGCCCCTCGTTTGCCGCCGCCGTTTTCTGCACACAAACTACAACTTTCCCCGCCATAGAGTAACAAGTCAACGTCCTTTCTGAGTTGAAAGAGCCGCGTTCTTCGTTTTTAAGCCCACCGCAGCGACGAGAATGTCCATAGCCGCACCTTCCCAGAATAGGCACCTTTGTTCGTATATGTGATAGGCCAGCATAGATAGGCAGTGGGGCACCGGCTGGAAAAATTTCGGGGAGGGGGCTTCAGCCCGGTCAGCCCATGCCTGCCTACGCCACTGCCCACAATAAGTCTTGTAATCGCATTAAATTACACGATGCTGACCAAACTCCGCTTTCTGATGAAGCTTCTTCAAATGCTTTCAATGCGCATTTTGCCCCTGTTTTTACACAGGAAGATTGTTCCAATGTGCCATCTGTTCCAGATCAACCCTTTCCTTTCATGGCTCCAATCACCGTCACTGCCGAAGGTATCGCAAAACTCATCACGAATCTTAAAGTTCCTACTTCATCAGGCATTGATACCATCAACTCTAAAATACTGAAAAACACTACTCATACTTCTAGTCTGTTTCTGTGTCTCCTCTTCAAATAGTCTTTGTCGTCAGGTGAGCTGCCTGATGATTGGAAGATTGGTAAAGTAGTTCCCGTATTCAAATCCGGTGACAGTCACTCGCACCCTAATTATCGACCCATTTCACTAACATGCATACCCTGCAAACTACTTGAACATATTGTTACGAGGCCGAAGTTGTTTAAGATGCGACGTTTATTCAGGAGGCTCTGAGCCGAACAACCGGATGGAGCGAGGCCAGGGAATGAACTCCTATTCTTCCTGTTCTTCTCTATCCTCCACCTTGCTTTCGAGAAGCGCCGTGACATTCCTCCCTGCGCAGACGAAGCCCGCCGGGTGAGTCAGTTGGCACCTCTTTATGTGTATGGTTTAAGCCGGGCGACATGCGTTACTTGAGTCCGGGCCGAACGTCGGCCAGTAGCGGTGAGGCGGGCGATCGTGTAATTCACCTCACTCAGGCGGTAAATAATCACAAACGGGCCATCATAAGTTGCTAAATGTTTCGTGCATAGACCGCGTTTCCGCACTGGTGTCCACAACAACACGAGGTCACCAGCTACATAGGTAACGGGGCGGTGTCAGCAGTCGTATCTGGCCTTTGATGAGTCTTGAGAAGCGAGTGTCCGTAGACGAGCAAGCCGACGAGCCTCTTCGGCACGACAGAGAATCTCTGCCATAGAAGAGTCATCAGCAGACGAGAAAGCAAGGATGGTGTCCAGCGTATGACGCGGTGGACGGGCGTAGAGGAGAAACAAGGGACTGTAGCAAGTCGTCTCGTGCCTCGCTGTGTTGAACGCATACGTTATAAACGGTAGAATCTCATTCCAGTTTTTGTGGTCTGATGAAATGTACATCGCAAGCATATTGGTAAATGTACGGTTGGTACGCTCTGTGAGCCCATTCGTTTGCGGGTGGTAGGGAGTGGAATGCCGAAAGGTACAAGCACATAAGCGTAGGAGCTGCTCCACCACGTCCGCAGTAAACTGACGTCCACGGTCGCTGATTATGACACGAGGTGGTCCGTGCCTAAGAATAACAGAACGCAGCAAGAAAAGGGAGACGGCGGCGGCCGTGGCGGATGGAATGGTGGCCGTCTCGCAGTACCGGGTCGCGTATTTCCTTAACATATCCGGAGCAATGCACAGGACGCGTTCTGCGCCGCCATTGGCCGCACGCGATGGCCACGTCGTGGAGCCGCCGCTACGCATTTCCGGTAAATGTTTGTTCACAGCAGTCGCACATGTCGTCGTTCTGTAGGAACCGCGGGGTTGAGTCCACTTCGATTGTTTTCTCGCTGGTGGTGGTTTTCAAACCTACGCCAGTTCAGGGTGAACACGTGCGCTAAGAGACGCTGGTTTGACGCTTGCTGTGTAGTGCTAGGTGCTGCTCTTTCATCCTTTTTTTTTCTGGGCGCTGAGAGCGTGGGGGGGGGGGGGAGGGAAAAGAAAGAAAGACGTCGGATGCGGGATGCGGGCGCATGTGTGTGTTTGTTTTGGTTTTTTATCTTTCGGGTGAAGTAGAAATATCAAGGGGCTACGAGCTCGGCGCTCGGGGAACTATTATTACTAACACAACTGCTCCGAAGGAGCCGTCGTAATGTTCTGTTAAAAAATCACAGCATATTCACGGGGTGAATGATGATGAGTGGGGCGAAGCTCCGGAAGCAATCATCGGTAAACCGTGAAACTCTTACGTGCAATTCGCCCCAAATTAAAAGTGAAACACTTGAGTAAATGTCATCAAACTATTATAACATCTCGCATATTTCATCATCAACTACAAGTACCGCCATCTAGTTTTATAACATCTCGCGCATGCTACGAATCTTCACGGTTCAACTATGCACAATGCACAAGTGAAATCTCCCACCGGCACTTCATTGCAAGTCAAGATGCAGTGCCCGTATATATATATATATATATATATATATATATATATATATATATATATACATATGGGTTGCCGGTGAACGCTTCTCCAACGCGAGCAGTCGGTATTTCCAATCAAGAAACTCGCTAGGAGACGCTGCCTGCGCCAACGTTGTCTCTCGCGGGCGAGCGCGTGCCGGGAGCCACGCGCTCGCCCTCGGCGGGTGCTTGCCTCCCGGCAGGCACGCGCCGGTGGCTACCTACTACTACTACAACTACTACTACATACATCGGGGACGCACGACCCACGCCTTATAGTGAATTCCACTGGCGGATCTGGAGCGGTGTGCCGAATCCACGACGGAGCAACAAAATCCGTCGGGGAGCGATCCGATCCCCATCGGCCAGCGGAAAATAAACTCGCTCCGGCAGGGATTACAGCGGAAGTTGTCGCACGCATCCGGTTGCCCATGTTACCAACCTTACGTTGGACTACGTTAGACCTCGCACAAAAGTATGCATACCTCTTCCTCCGAGTATGCGTGCACTACTTCGACGTAGCCGAGCATTTTGGGGCGTTTGTACGGGGACTCTGTAAACAGCTCCTTAAATAACGTTTCGTACAGCACGTACGACTCTTCGCTACTACTGCTGCTGCTTTTCGACGTAGTGTCGCTCATGCAGAGCGAGGAGCAGTCCCCTGTAGGGTCGAACGACGCCATTCCAAAATATGTAAACCAACGCCATGGTTGTCAGACAGCTCCTAAAAAAAAAACGCTGAAAAGAATCGCCGTGCTCGGCTGATCCGGAAATGACGACACCGTATAGCTGGAGTTCCGGCAGAATCCGGCTCTACGAGACGGATCAACGCGGAGCGCTCCGTCGCGGAGCAAGTTGCCCCAAATCGCCCAGTGGAACATGCGAACTTGCTCGGGATCCGCCAGTGGAATTCAAATTCTCGGCCGCGGAGCGAAAAAAACTTGCTCCAGATCCGCCAGTGGAATTCACTATTAAGGAGCTTCGCCCCTAAAACGCAATCGCGTTGGTCTCAGCGGCGGGCGCGCTAGCGCTCGTCGCTGACGCGCCTGGCTCTGGCAGTAGTGACACGAGCAAAATAGTGAGAGCGCCGAAGGCGCACCGCGAAGCGGCAACGTATGTCAAAGGGCCCTCCAGTGACACGGGCGAACCACGGACACGCTTAAAATAGCTATAATAGGAAATGCGCCGGCAGATATAAAATGCCGGCAGCCTTCCCGTGCAGGCTACTCTCTGCCGGCTGCCGGCATGTGTGACCGTAAACAAACATTTACCGGAAATGCGTAGGTGGGCTCACTTGGCCTCGCGTGCGGCCAATAGCGGCGTAGAACGCGTCCTGTGCATTGCTTCGGATATGTCAAAAGAAATACGCTACCGGGTCACAGATCTCCTACCGTTGCTGTTACATCAGGCGTACCACAGGGCTCGGTTTTAGGCCCATTACTTTTTCTTATGTATATAAATGATTTATCTGCTGGTATTCACTCAACAATTAGGCTCTTCGATGACGATTGCGTGCTCTATCGTGTCATTCATAATCCATATGACGTTTCCACTTTGCAGTCCGACCTTGACACTGTCTCTCACTGGTGCGACAAGTGGCTCATGAAACTCAACATTAGTAAGTGTAAAGTTATGAGAGTAATGCATCACAATAAAGTTAGCGACAACTTTTCTTATACCCTCAACAACTCCACTGTAAGCACAGTTAGTAGTTACCGTTATCTTGGCGTACATTTAACACACCTTTCCTGGAATATGCATGTTGAACATGTAGTTAATAACGGTAATCGCATGCTTGGATTTCTACGACGTAATTTTTCATCCGTCCCTTCAGACTTAAAGCTTAAATTGTACAGCACGCTCGGTAGATCCAAATTGGAATACGCTTGCTCTATATGGGATCCATCTAGCTCCGTATTATGTACAGCCCTTGAATCCGTTCAGAATCGTGCAGTTCGTTTTGTGCTTTCGAATTACTCCCGCTACGCCATTGTGTCTTCAATGAAAGCTACATTAGGTCTACCGACACTTAAGTCACGCCGTCAGTACTTCCGCTTAAACTTTTTTCATAAAATTTTTCACGCCAACCCAACACTCAAAAACGATCTTTTCCTTCCTCCAGACTACGTATCTCCTCGGTTAGATCATCATCTTAAAGTTAAGGTTCCCTTGTGCCGCACTAACACTTATTATGCTTCTTTTTTGCCACAAACAAGCAGTGACTGGAACCACCTTCCTGCCTCCGTTGCTGCTATCAAAGAACCTGCCGCCTTCAAAGTGTCACTTTATAACACATTGTTAAGCCACTCCTCTCTGTAATGCCCTCGGGCCCTGAGAGTATGAAAATAAAATAAATAAAATAAAGATGGTCAACGCACACGACCATCCAACGGTTTCCTGTGGTCGATCGTGGGAAAGGACCTAGCAGATCAATGCCAACTTGCTCAAAGGGGGAACTAGGAGGTGATACAGGCTGGAGTTGACCGGCGGGAGCTTTCGTGGGATGCTTATAACACTGACAAGTGGGGCAGCTGGCGACGTACTGTTCGGTTGTTTGACGCATCCTCGGCCAATAAAAACGTTCCTTGGCCCGGTACAGTGTGCTTGTTGATCCCAGATGACCCGAAGTAGGGTCATCATGCATGGCTAGCAGGACAGAAGTGCGGAGGCTTTCCGGAACCACCAGCAGGAGTTGTGCACCAGTTGCTGTGTAGTTCTTCTTGTACAGTAAGCCGTCGCTAACACAAAAACGACGAGGCGACGTAGAACTTTCCGTGGCTTGAAAGCATGACTGCAAACTGGGGTCCTTGCGCTGCTCAGCTTTGAACTTGTCCAGGTCGAGAAAAGCAGGTGTGAGGGCAGCCAGGTAGTTGTCAAAACTGTCCGCATCGCAGTCTGTGGACGGCAGTGGCATCCTCGAAAGACAATCTGCATCAGCGTGACGCCTACCAGTCTTGTACGATACAGCAAAGTCGTACTCTTGTAGTCTGAGGGCCCAGCGTGCAAGTCGGCCAGATGGATCGCACAGATTTACAAGCCAGCAGAGGGAGTGGTGGTCCGTAACAATCTTGAAGTGTCGACCGTATAAGTAAGAACGGAACCTCTGAACTGCAAAGACGACGGCAAGGCATTCCTGCTCGGTTACGGTGTAGTTACACTCAGGCTTGCTTAGTGAGCGGATGGCATAAGCGACAACGTGTTCTTTCTCAGCTTGTCGCTGGACGAGTACGGCACCGATACCCACACCGCTAGCATCTGTGTGAACTTCGGTCGGTGCTGAGGAGTCAAAGTATCGTAGAAGTGGTTGTGACGTCAAAAGAAACTTGAGCTGCCGAAAAGAAGCGTCGCACTCGGCAGTCCAGTGGAACGGTGCATCTTTTCGGAGAGGCATGTCAGTGGGTAAGCAACATCAGCAAATCGATTAATAAAGCGGCGGAAGTATGAACACAGTCCCAAGAAACTGCGCAGCTGCTTCACGGAACGCGGTCGTTGGAACGCCTCGACTGCCTTGGCCTTCTGTGGATCAGGTCGTATACCGTCTTTATCCACAAGATGACCTAAAACTAAAGCTTGCCGCTCACCGAAATGGCATTTTTTTGAATTCAAGACTAATCCAGCGTTCTTGATACAGGTAAGGACAACATCCAAACGCTTATTATGTTCGCTGAATGTGCGACCAAAAATGACAATGTCGTCGAGGTAGCACATACAAATTTCCCACTTCATGCTACGCAGAATCGTGTCCATGAACCGTTCGGACGTTGCAGGCGCGTTGCAAAGCCCGAATGGCATTACATTAAACTCGTAGAGTGCATCAGGGATCACAAACGCCGTTTTTTCTTTGTCCGCCGGGTCCATTGGGATCTGCCAATATCCCGACCGCAAATCCACCGACGAAAAATACGATGCTGAGTGCAGGCAGTCGATGGCGTCGTCAATACGACGAAGCGGATAGACGTCCTTTTTAGTGACCGCATTGAGGCGTCGATAGTCCACACAGAACTTCCATGTCCCATCTTTCTTCTTCACGAGTATCACTGGCGCCGCCCAAGGACTACTCGATTCTTGAATTACTCCCTTTTCTAACATTTCGCGAACCTGCTCATTAATAATCTTTCTTTCCGAAGGAGAAACCCGATAAGGCTTTTGCCTGATCGGATGTGCCGTGCCCGTATTGATTCTGTGGCACATGCGAGACGCTGGGATCGTGGAAGCATTGGCGTTTTGCGCGAAGTCGAACACAGGTAGATGCCTTGAAAGCACACTGGCCAAAGTATTGCGCTCACTGCTGCCAAGCGATTGATTGATCATGCGAACAACACGCGAATCGGTAGCCCCAATGTTTGTCTCTTTACTAGGAGCAGCTCCGTCTGTAACCGTGGCCACGGCGAAAAATGCATCCTGTCTGAAGGTGGCGAGTTTCAAGCCGTTAGGAAGTATCGCAGGTTCCGCAGAGTAGTTCACTGTCCACAAACCAGCGTGCCCGTGTTCCACTGGGACAAGGCGCAGTGGGGGATGACAATGTTCTTTTTAGCGCAGGTTAAATGAATAGGCTCCACTGTGGCTTCAAACATTTTTCGCTGGAAAGCTGGTGCAAGCAACTGGAACACTGATAAGGCAGGCACGACGGTATCTTCACAGACAGAAAAGGTGCTCTCGTGATAGGGATCGCTGTTCTCCAGGAGTCCAGAAGGAAGGTCGCCGCGTACTAACAATTCGCCACTTTGGCAGTCAACTGTAACTCCACACTGCTTCAGAAAGTCAATACCTATGATCACGTCGTGCGTGCATCGAGAGATGACCAAGAATTCCGTAGCAAAATGTCGACCACCCAAGAGTACATCAACAGTACACGTGCCAACGGGACACAGCGATTCACCACCGACTCCTACAAACATTCCCGCCTGATCCCACCGAAACATTACTTTTCGACGTAGTGCCTGTTTAAAGACGAGACTCATCACAGAAATAGTCGGACCAGTGTCTACTAAAGTCATTGTGGGCACCCCATCAACAAGCACACGCGCCTTGTTCTTTATCATAAAAACGGGAGGAGGTATATCTTCGTGCAGCGAATTCCCAGCGGCCTGAACCCCATCGGCCGCGCTTGTTAGTTTCCCGGAGGAGGGGACGGCAGGCGCCGCCGTGGACACGGAAAGCGGCGTGGCCGAGGCGCTGACGGTGGAGTCAAGCTCCGATCGGAGGCGGGTGAAACATTTCGCAAACTTCTTTGCCAGAAGTTATTGTCCGGTGTCGCGTGGGCTGGCCATCGTGCTCCAGGGTCCCGTCGGTCATTTCGCCAAAATCCGCTAGCAGGCCGCCCGGATCGAGGTGGCTGTCGGTGTTCGCAGAACCGTGGGATGTGGCCGGGTAGTTGTAGCACATAGCAGAAGGCGGGCGTCGACGCACAAACCGCTCTTCAAAGAAGACAGGTGCGTCAGGATAAGAACCACGGCCAACATCTCTGGCATCCTCATAATAATCCGTCCGGGGTCGTCGGTAGCGGCTGTTGAAGTCGCAGCGCTGCTGGCGATCGGGCCTCGTCGAGGGGGGTGACACTGAACGATGGGGTTCTGTGTAGAAGTCGACGTACGCAGCATTCACTGATTGCCATGCAGAAGCAGGCCGTGCACACACGGCGTCTTGCGGAGGGCACGCGGCTGCAGCAAAACGTGATGTGGATGACACTATTTCATCACGTCGAAGCAGCTCCTCACGGACGATTTGGCGTATTGTCGAAGCCAAGTCTGTCGACGAGATCACATCCGACGACGAGCTCACGTCAACACTTGCTGCTGTCGTGACGTTGGCCAACCTACCGAACTTGGTCGTTATTCGTCGTGTCTTCAACGTCTCGAAGATACGACAATGTCGGATGACGTCAGACACCGAATTCAAATTGTCCTTGCCAATTAGAAAGTGGTAGACGTCTTCGGCGATCCCCTTCAGTAAATGGCCGACCTTATCCTCTTCGGACATCCGCGGATTCACCAACTTCGTAAGCCTCAGTATCTCTTCAATATAGGCTGTGCAAGTTTCACCAGCAAGCTGGGCCCTTTGGGCGAGGGTCAGCTCGGCCCGCTTTTTCTTTGCAGAGGTATCTGCCCCAAAGCAGTTCCTCAGCTCTTCAGTAAATGTGTCCCAGGTCGTCAAAGTGTCCTCGTGGTTCTCGTACCAGACGAGTGCGGTGTCAGTTAGCGAGAATACAACATTCGTCAGCCGTGTATCTAAATCCCATTTGTTGCTTTTACTCACGCGGTCGTAATGAGTTAGCCATTCGTCCACGTCTTCGCCAGGTTTTCCTCCGAAGGGGCGTGGCTCCCTGTGAGGCTGTGACGGGCCAGCAGGCGTCGATGTCGAAGCGTCCGCGGTGGTAGACATGTCAGGTGGCAACGGCGGAAGACCGGCAAGGCAACGGCTGCGGCGAAGGCAAGACAGCAGGGCTTCCGTGTTCGGGCGTCGTACCCAGCACCTCCACCAAGATGTTACGAGGCCGAAGTTGTTTAAGAGGCGACGTTTATTCAGGAGGCTCTGAGCCGAACAACCAGATGAAGCGAGGCCAGGGAATGAACTCCTCTTCTTCCTCTTCTTCTCTATCCTCCACCTTGCTTTCGAGAAGCGACGTGACAATATTATAGCTTCTCATATCTACGATCACCTTGAATCAAATAACTTTTTCTTCTCTAATCAGCATGGCTTCAAAAAAGGCTACTCATGTGACACTCAGTTATTCGAATTCACGACTGACCTTCACTCTAACATGAACACTAACGAGCAAACAGATTGCCTCTTCCACGATTTCGCCAAGGCATTCGATACTGTCCCTCATTGCCGCCTAATTTCTAAATTGTCTGCCCTTTGCATCGATTCATTAACCCTGTCTTGGCTACGCAACTTTCTCTCTTCGCGTCGGCAATTTACGGTGGTCAACGACATTTCATCAAAAGTTTGTGACGTCACGTCGGGTGTTCCCCAAGGCAGCGTGATAGGTCCGCTACTCTTTTTAATACACATTAACGATTTACCTGCTAACCTTTCATCCTCAGTCAGGTTCTTTGCCGACGATTGCGTGATTTATCGCAATGTTAAATGTTTTGCCGATCATTCCGTTCTCCAAAGTGACCTAGACCTAACCTTCAGGTGGTGCCAAACTTGGCAGATGTCCCTTAACACCTCTACATGCAAGTTTATCTCGTTCTCTCGAAAGCGTACTAACTCAGCATTTGGCTATATGATTAATAACACCATTGTTTTGGCTACCCCTTAGTAAAAATATCTCGGCGTTCATATTTCATCCGATTTATCCTGGACTACGCATATAGCTGCTATTTCATCGAAAGCCTCTCAATCCCTCGGATATCTCCGCAGAAACCCGCGCAACGCTCCTTCTAACGTGCGTGCCTTATCATATCTCACTTATGTTCGCCCACAGCTCGAGTATGCGTCATCCATATGGTCACCACATCAAGATTACCTTGTCCGTATGTTGGAAGCCGTCCAGAATAGGGCAGCGAGATTGATCTCTGGCAACTACGACTATCATTCAAGTATAACTATAATAAAACAAGATCTCGCACTTCATTCACTAGAAGAACGCCGCGCCATTGCTCTATTATGTTCATTTCACCGGTACATTTATAGTAACAGATTGCACTGTTTGCCGCTTCATACGCCCCTGCGCACGTCTCGACGCGTTCACAACGCACGTAGTTTCATGCGCATTCATGGTCACACACAGGCATTTAACTCATCACCACTACCTAGAGCCATTGCACATTGGAATGGTCTTCCTGATCATATTGTAACCATTTCTAACCGTGAAACTTTCCGTGATAACCAGATGTCGTTGCGCGTTATATAGCATTGTATAAAGTTGTGGCTCTTTACTGTTCATAATGTTTGTCTCGCTCTTTTCTTTTATTTTTGCCCCTTCTTTTGTGTTATTTGATTAATTTGTGTGTATGTTACTGTTTTGGAAATGCTGATGCCCCCCTTACTAAATGCCCTTCAATGGGCCTGTAAGGAATTTTGAATAAAAAGAAACACAGATATTGCTAATTTTGTATTAAGTGTCATGGGCACTGAAGGCGACAAACATTGTTACATAGTGTCTGCTAGTTCTTTTGGTCTTCACAAAAGTTGTGAAGGAGACACACGGGAAGGCTAACGGTCAGGGATGACCAAACGGACAAAGCGGTACTCATCAAAAAGTATATCCTAGGCAGACCCAATATGTAAACTATCGGCCAAAAAAGGAAAAGGGCTACGGCGGCCGGAGCGGGACCCACAATGCGGGCGAAGTTTAACGTTACTTTTAGGGCACTCTCGAAACGAGCGCGTGGACCGAGACAGTAGCGTGGCGTTGTGGTCCTGGAGTTGCTCTGGACGCCTAGGCCTTGGTGCATTTACCTTTTTGGCCTATAGTACAAGCTTCAGTAGAGTGACGCCCTCTGTTAGGTGTATGAACAATTTATTGATCTTGCGGTGATGTTTGTGTTAAAGAGCGCTTGCATGCGCTCAGTAGAACTTTTATCTCTCCATTTGTTCTTGTTTAAACAGCTCGTAATCGCCGAAGTCAGTGTCCGTTCCCAGCAGAGCTTTCCAGTCGCCGTACTGATGGCACAGGTTTAGGTAATTGATAGGATTATTTAACCACTAGCAGTCAAAGCTGTTGGGGTAAAAAGAGCGCTCGGGGGAACTGCGAGTTACTACAAATGTGTTGAAGTATGTGCGCGCACTGGACGACCAGGTTTGGTTCAGCACATGAGTGCAAGTTCAGCACATTCAGGGTTCGCAGTGTCAACGGTGGTCGCATAAGTATTTTCGCCGAATGCATTAATCAATTTAATCCATTTTAGTGTGGACAGTCGGTAGAGCTCGTTTTCGCAGTGTGTTCCTGCGTGCAGTCAGCCATGTTTCTACATGATCGCTGGCTGTGCAACAAATAAAAGGACTTTATTTCCTTCTCAGGTTTATATATCTGTTTTCTCAGGTGCCAAACAAAGCCCTTTATTTCTCGTTTTGCACTTAAGCGGAGTTCCAAGACATCTCTAAGTGCATTACACGAAGTATCCTATACAGCACACGACGATTACGAAAGCCTTCGGTGTTAACGCGCCTACTTCAGTTTATGTTCCCTTTTTGCCTTCACTTAATTTACAGACACTTGCAAAATGTATTCATTCTTGGAAAGCTTGCTGTGTTACACAGTAGTAGCGATAGTGTGGTCCATTTACCGTTTTTTATTTATCTGCGTGCACGCCAATACAGCGCTATAATCGATGCATTAACCAATGTAGTCGTGACGTGGGCATGTTAGATAATGGTAGTGTTGGTGCAGTGCTGCACAGTGTCGGTTAAGTACTTCTCGTTAGTTTGTACGAGAAGGACGGTGTAGGTTATGACAGCGCCCAGGATCTGCAAAGGACAAAAGAGGCACACATTATACAGGATAGCTTGTTCATTCACACATACGCAGGGGCCATGAAATATTTGCGGCGGTTCTTGATGCTTCGAGCATGTTGCTTATTATTCCCAGTGTTTATTTCACGAGCTTAGTTAGTAAAGGAAGTTTCAGCTCAGGGCACTTCTGATGCCGTCTGTTCAAATGCACTGTCAAACGCAGGAGTTTTTCATTATAATTACCGGTCACGTTTTATTGAATAACAAAAATCATCGGCGTCAAAATAGTTTTTCAGAAATGCTCGAAAGTTTGTTAGCCTCATAATAATGTTAACGCGAAGTGTGAGTAACTGCGCATCAAAAGAAAAATTGCAAATTTTGGTAAATGACATCAATTAGAACATCTACAACAGCAGATATGCAGAAGTATCAGCGTGCGTGATTGAGCTGTGTGTTCAGTGGTGTAATCTGCTGCTAAGCGCATATTGTCTGACTACAACGCCCAGTTTATTATGAGGGTTTCGCTTCTAATGTTGGATGGATGGATGGATGCTATGAGCGTCCCCTTTGTAACGGGGCGGTGACATGTGGGCCACCAGGCTCGTAAGAAGGCTTAAGAACTTTTTTTTTCTCTCTCTCTCTTTAAATTTTCCTCATGCCTTTTAAATTTACTTCACTCAAATCGATCATACTATAGCATAAAACGGAAATTCATAGCCCAGTTCCCTGCCCCTTATGGCAGAAAGTCCATATTTCTCCCTATAATTATTTTTGTCCGTTCTCTATAGTTTTCTGGCACCAGTATTCTAACCTTCTCTTACTTATTTCAATCGCCGCTATGTTCAGCTTCCCGTTGTTCGCCCTAAAAACCAAGGCTTCCTGTAGGGTGGTGCCCAAACGTACACCTGGGTGGATATTTCCGCATTCAATCAGAACATGCTCAGTCGTTTCCCTATCTTCCTCACAGCATGTGCATTTTTCTTCTTCTTTACTGAATTAATGACAAAAATCCCCGATCTTTGTTCCGCTATTTATATAGAAAGAGCGTTGACACGCAGTGGAGAAAGAGAACTAGGAGGCTCACCAGTAAATATACCGCTCTAACAGAACTGACAACAAAGAGCGTAATGTTGAAGAGCTATTACAGCGCTCAGCTAGAACTGCGGATTACTTGTAATTTCAGTATTTGCTATCACTTACGGATATGTGAAGACGTATGATGTAAAATAAGATATGTTTTCCTGGATGCGCTCTACTGAGAACGTCCCGTTCCGTATTCCAATAATTCCACATTTTCCATAGAAAGTCCATAAGCTCTCCATATATTTGTCGTATATTTTCCATATTCTTCCATGTGAGTTTTACGGAAACATACGGAATTATTTGAACAGCCATACGGAACGTTTCGGTATTCCGGGATTTGTGTAGTGCTTCTTAGTAAATGAAGTAGTAACTTCAGAATGGTTAGTACATCGAAATTTAGGATTGGAAAGCCTGAAGGAGCGCTAACCAAATCTATTCTTTCTTAGCAGGCATTGCTATTGCACAAACTATACGATAGAATAAAATGCGCACATTTCATTATACGATCAATTTTGTTGTGCACGTGAGCAATTTTGCGAGTTCTCGAGTAGCGCTACGTGTTTGCGTGCATAACACGAAAGAAGCTGCCATTGTTGAGAAGAGTGACGTACCTCAACCTCCAAAACTTGTTTTCTTTCTATTTTTTTTCAAATTAAACCAATAATGCTGATATGGAGGGCGCACTTACTTGCGCAGTCATCGACAAGTCGATCTCGAAGAAGCCGCAAGCACTGACCTTGAAGTCGTCGGGCTTAATGGCCGTGATCAGCATGCGAAGCTGCAGGCAGGGGGAGGGGGGGGGGTGTGGATTCGGTGAGAGGTATGCACGAAAGCTTACATGGTCGCTCTTTCGATACTCCGACGATAATCGTGTCACTCCAGTTGCTGTTTGTGAGGCCATTAGAAATGTCAAACGGCACTTGGCGTGTCTAGGCAAAGCCCCTTTAACTCTTTTGGGCTAACCAACTGCATGTCCCTTCAAGGTCGTTCGGCGTTAAAGGGTCCCTGGAGTGAATTTAACGCGGCAGCGTTAACGAGTCGGTTACTATAGCGGCATAGGCGTCCACGGCGGAAATAGCTATCTCGAGCTACTCATCCCGCCGTTTCCCGAAGCACCCGACCATGTCAAGGCCTCCGTCATGGCATAGGTACATTAGTGAACAAAATGCAGTTTCTCAAAGTGAAATCCATAAAAAAAATTGTAAACTGCGACTTAAGTAACGCCTACACACATGATAGCTTGGACCCTCATTGGAATGCAAGAAAACAAACATAATCCTCTTACGAGAGGGCGATGTAAACGGGTCTCAATGAAGCTATAGCGTTCACTTGTACACTAAAGGGAAAAGCAACCTTTCTCGTACTAGTATAGTTTAGCTTTTCACAATTCCAAGAACACCAATCTTGCCAGGATAAGAACATCAGCAAGCTAGGAAACGAGCAAAAAGAAAAGGCGGGGGGGGGGGGGGGACGTCGCTTTGGAGTTGCAGCACTGAAGCTCGTGACGTCACAAATATTTCACAGCGTGTGCTAAGGCCTAAATAGCTATTTATCGGCAAGAAAGACGTACACTGCGTTCCAAGGAAGCCAGAGATTTAACACAGGTCGTTTCAGAACATTTGTTGGAGCGACTTCTGCGAGAGCACAAAAAGAAAAAATAAGAAATCGGCATTCTGACGTCATTAGCTTCCGAGCATGCTGACCAGCTGCGCCGCGTTCTCTTTTCCTACCGCGATATTTTCGGCTTTGGACGAGCGTACTTTGGCGAAAACTACAGCTGTGAACATCGAATAGATCGTGGCGACGCCTCTCGTATTCATAGACGTCCTATTTGTAGACGTCCGCGGGCAGTGCTAGCGGACCGTACCACTGACAGCCAACAGGCGAATCAGGCAAAGACGACGAGGAGGACGCTTTTAGTGAGGCTTGCTCGGGCTGCTGCTTCATGGCGAAGCGCCTGAGCGTTCCCTTGTAAATACTCTGTATAGCTTCGCCTCTTGCGTCTTTCAACGTAAAATATTGGACATAAAATGTTGAAATTAAGCACTCTAGTGCTAGAAACTATACGATAGAATAAAATGCGCACGTTTCATATATACGATCAATTTTGTTGTGCACGTGAGCAATTTTGTGAGTTCTCGAGTAGCGCTACGGGTTTGCGTGCATAACACGAAAGAAGCTGCCAGTGTTGAGAAGAGTGACGTACCTCAACCTCCAAAACTTGTTTTCTTTCTATTTTTTTTCAGATTAGACCAATAATGCTGATATGGAGTGCGCACTTACTTGTCCCAGTCATCGACAAGTCGATCTCGAAAAAGCCGCAAGCACTGAACTTGAAGTCGTCGGGCTTAATGGCCGTGATCAGCATGCGAAGCTGCAGGGAATTGAGGAGGCAGGGGGAGGGGGGTGTGGATTCGGTGAGAGGTATGCACGAAAGCTTACATGGTCGCTCTTTCGATACTCCGACGATAATCGCGTCACTCCAGTTGCTGTTTGTGGGGCCATTAGTAACGTCAAACGGCACTTCGCGTGTCTAGGCAAAGCCCCTTTAACTCTTTTGAGCTAACGAACTGCATGTCCCTTTCAAGGTCGTTCGGCGTTAAAGGGTCCCTGGAGTGAATTTAACGCGGCAGCGTTAACGAGTCGGTTACTATAGCGGCATAGGCGTCCACGGCGGAAATAGCTATCTCGAGCTACTCATCCCGCCGTTTCCCGAAGCACCCGACCATGTCAAGGCCTCCGTCATGGCATAGGTACATTAGTGAACAAAGTGAAATCCATAAAAAAAATTGTAAACTGCGACTTAAGTAACACCTACACACATGATAGCTTGGACCCTCATTGGAATGCAAGAAAACGAACATAATCCTCTTACGAGAGGGCGATGTAAACGGGTCTCAATGAAGCTATAGCGTTCACTTGTACACTAAAGTGAAAAGCAACCTTTCTCGTACTAGTATAGTTTAGCTTTTCACAATTCCAAGAACAACAATCTTGCCAGGATAAGAACATCAGCAAGCTAGGAAACGAGCAAAAAGAAAAGGCGGGGGGGGGGGGGGGGGCGTCGCTTTGGCGTTGCAGCACTGAAGCTCGTGACGTCACAAATATTTCACGGCGTGTGCTAAGGCCTAAATAGCTATTTATCGGTAAGAAAGACGTACGCTGCGTTCCAAGGAAGCCAGAGATTTAACACAGGTTGTTTCAGAACATTTGCTGGAGCGACTTCTGCGAGAGCACAAAAAGAAAAAAATAAGAAATCGGCATTCTGACGTCATTAGCTTCCGAGCATGCTGACCAGCTGCGCCGCGTTCTCTTTTCCTACCGCGATATTTTCGGCTTGGACCAGCGTACTTTGGCGAAAACTACAGCTGTGAAACATCGAATAGATCGTGGGGACGGCTCTTGTATTCATAGACGTCCGTATTTGTAGACGTCCGCGGGCAGTGCTACGGACCGGTACCACTGACAGCCAGCAGGCGAATCAGGCAAAGGACGCTTTAGTGAGGCTTGCTCGGGCTGCTGCTTCATGGCGAAGCGCCTGAGCGTTCCCTTGTAAATACGTCTGTATATAGCTTCGCCTCTTGCGTCTTTCAACGTAAGAATATTGGACATAAAATGTTGAAATTAAGCACATGCGAGTTCTCGAAATTAACTTATCATTATAAATTGACCTTTTGACTTTAGGTGCTCCTTTAAGCGACCTCCAACTTCATTTTCAAGGTCATGGAAACGGTACCTCTCAGCTGTGGAAATAATATCTGTCGCATAGCATATATACGGACCAGCTGTGAGTCAGTGTGGAAGAAGACGTTGTCGTTTGTGTGGTGCGCACTATGTCAACTGTCCCAGCTGAGTCAACTTATTTAGTTGCGACGTCTTCCAGTGTCCCTAGAACCCATCTTCTTTCAAGTCCTAAAACACAAGAAAGGTGACATAAAATAGGTAAAGTATTAAAGACTGGTTAGCCTGCTCCTAGTAATATGCAAACTAATTACGAAAGCAATCTCTGCTGGGATAAGAGAAACACCCGACTTGAAGCAAACTAGAGAGCAAGCCGGTTTGAGGAAAGTTTACTCAACAATGGACCACAGCCATGCTATCCACCTATTAATTTAGAAGTTCGCTGAATATAGCAAACCTCTTTTCGTGGTCTTTATAAACGACGAGGAAGCACTTGAATCCATAAAAATACAAGCAGTTCTAGAAGATTTACGTCGACAAGGGGTAGCTGACGTATACGTGCAAACCATAAATAACACCTACAAAGACAGCACAGCCGCCCTACGTCTCAACGCGAGGAGCTGAGAAATTCCGACCAAGAGAGTTGTCACACGAGGAGATACGATCTCCCCAATGTTATTCGCTGCATGTTCACGCAGGAAGTGTGCAAGCGTCTAGACTGGGAAGAAAAGGCTAATTAGAATAAACAGAGGATATCTCAGCAATTCAAGTTTTGCAGACGACATTGAGCTCTTTAGTAATGACGGTGACGAACTACGAACCATGATTGAGGACTTAAACCGGGAAAGTGTTCAAATAGGACTAAAATGAATAGGCAAAGAACAAACTTATGCTCAACAGTCGATGTAAAGAATAAGAGTTTAAGATTACCAATTAGCCCTTAGAATGTGTGAACCAATACGTATATCTGGGGCAGTTGCTAAGAGGGACATCTAACCATGAAAAGTCATAACAGCTTCACTGACGTCAAACCTGGGAAAGTGCGAAGCACCTGGTCGTGCGCCGGTGTTTCTTCCAGGAAAGCGTCACGCTGCTAGTGGGCTTAGTTTACTGTAACGGAGACGACTTTAGGCGCCGACGGCCCAAGCTCATTAACAGATATTCGTTAAAGTCACTTATGACACGACAGCCCTACACAGCCTCCGGGATCGGCCTACACTTGCTGTCGACAGAGCAATTTAACAACTTTCTGTTAATTAATACAATTAACGCAGATTAATCCTGTATTTTGAAGTAGTTTAAGTCCTAATGACTTATATTGAGCCGGTTTTCATTAACTGTAGACTTCTAAGTTCTAATAATACGGAGTTTAACAAGTAATTTAGAATGTAGTACAGTGTCAAAAGCCTTGCCAAAGTCAGTGAAAATGGCGTCAATCTAATTACCTAGGTCGAAAGGTCATGGGGGAATTCCGATAGTTGGGTTACACTACTGAAACCTTTCCTGAAGCCGTGTTGGAACCTTGTCAAGAGGTCGTTATTTTCAGGGAACATTATAATATGCTTATAGATTATGTGTTCTAGCATCTTACATGAGGTTGGCGTTAAAGAAATAGGCCTATAATTTGATAAAAGTTGTCTGTCACCCGATTTATATAACGGCAGTACTTTAGCACTTTTCCAGGAAGATGGAACGACGCTGCAATTTAGGGAACTTTGAAATATAGTAAACAGGGGCCTAGATGTCCACAGCGCAAATCTGACCAGAAAAGAATGAGGAATTAAGCTACATAAATAATTAATGACCTGTACCATAAGTTTCGCAGCTATGACATGAGTCACTTCGCATCAGCCACTTCTGACGACTCGAAATGTGGAAAGGCCACTACGGTCTTCAAATAAGTTAACAAAGACAGCTGCCTATAGCACCCCATCTCGTTGACAAGTGTACCCTGCATAAAACATGGAACAAGTCTTCTACTCCCAAATCCTTCATATTCTTGACGACAACATAACTGCTTCCATCCTGCACCAGCATGCGTTCGCGAAATCCAATTTACTTTCTTCCTCCAGGATTTGCCTACAAGTATTGAAAGAGGCCTGCAGACTGGCGGAATATTTCTGTATTTTCCGAAAGCGTTCGACAAGATACCTCATAGGCGACTGAGATCTTTATTATGAGTATATATATCCTGGACGTTTTAAATTACACAGAAGAATTTTTTTCTAACAGCTCCCAGTTTGCCTCCCTGAATGAAGTGCACTACCTTTCCAGTAACATCTAAGTAACATCAGTGACTTCGCATCAGTTACCTCGAGCATCGGTTGTTCTTGTTTTGTGGGGTTTGACCTCCCAAAACCAGCTGTGATTATGAGAGACGCCGTAGTGGACGGCACCGGAAATTTCGACCATCTGGGGCTCTTTAGCGTGCACTGACATTGCACAGCACACGGGCCTCAACATTTCGCCTCTATCGAAATGCAGCCGCCACAGCCGGGATTCGATCCCGCGACATTCGGATCAGCAGCCGAGTACCATATAGCCACTAGACCACCGTGGCGGGGCCTCGAGCATCGGTTTGTTTGCCGACGATTGTCATCTGTCGCTCAGTCACTGTGACCTCATTGATCAAGCCGCTGTATAAGATGACCTCAACCACGTGCAAGAAAGGTGTGACCTCTGGCTTATGAAATTTAACCCTCACAAAGCAAAACATAACGTAAATATAACGAATGTAAAACTTAACCCCAACAAGTGCGAAATCATCTCATTGCACCGCCGCCACAACCCCATTCTGTTTCCTTCACCATCATCATCAGCCCATCTTACGTCCACTGCAGGACGAAGGCCTCCCCCAATGCTCTCCATTCTTGCCTGTCCTGCGCGAGGTGATTCCATTTGACGCCTGCGAATTTCTTGATTTCGTCCCCCCCATCTTACTCTCTGTCGTCTGCGGCTACGCTTGCCCTCTCTTGGTATCCGTTCCGTCGTTCTAACTGTCCATCGGTTATCTATCCTTCTCATCACGTGGCCTGCCAATGTCCATTTTTTTTTTTCTTCTTAACGTGCGTTATTATGTCGGCGACTCCCATCTGTTCTCTGACCCACTCGGCTGTCTTTCTATCTCTTGGTGTAACGCCTATCATTTTTCGTTTCATCGCCCGCTGCGCAGTTCTTGACTTCCTCTCGAGCTCTTTCGTAATTCTCCAAGTTTCTGCCCCGTATGTCAGTACTGGCATAATGCACTAGTTATATAGTTTCCGCTTGAGTGATAGTGGTAGATTTCCTTTCATGAGTTGGGAATGTCTCCCGTACGCGCGCCATCCCATTTTTATTCTGCAGTGGATTTCTTTTATGGAACTTCTAACGTTGCCCTGGAACACGTGCAATCATATATATAGTATCTCGGCGCAACCCCATGTGCGATGATTTTATTTGGCACGCGTATATCAGTAACAGGTGCATCATCTGCAAACAAATCTCCAGGTTTCCTAAAACGTCACCTTTGGCGTGCCCCAAAGAATGTGATTAAGCCTCAAGCCTACAAGCCTATCAATATGTGTTTGGAATCTGGAGTCAAATTAAGCGCATCTAATCGACTTACTCGAGGCCGTTCAAAGCCGTGCAGTTAGGTCAATTTATTCTTCCTGTTCGCATAATACAGCTGGCGCACAACCAGCTAGTGCATCAAAAAAGATGTTGGAGGACGCTTCATTGGGTCCCGTTCGCATCGCCTGCTCATTATAGGATTATGTTTTCTCGTACATTAAAATTGCAGCCCTAGATATCAGGTGTGTAGTTGATTCGCAGTTTACGACTTTTCTGGTCGATTTTGTTTTGATAAATTGAATTTTGTTCACTAAGGCACATGCTGAATGGCAGAGGGCATGGTGTGGTAGGGGTGCTTCGAGAAGCGTAGTTCTACCGTGGGTACCGATACCGGACTTTTTGCGACACGAGCTTCTTAACGATATCGCGTTAAAAAAAAATCCTCTGTTTTAAACCTTGTCGTTGGCTGCCAGATTTCCAGCCCCTGCCTGTCGAGGGATCGAAGCCAGGCCGCGGCGGCTGCCTTTCAATGGAGGCGAAGTGTTGAGGCCTGTACACTCTTAAAAAAAAAAAAAGGCAGTAGAAAAGCTAGTAACGGGACCGGTTACTACAGTTTTGGCACCATTACTACATTTTTTGTGCCTTACTATAATAGCTTAGAAGTATGCTAGAGGTAGTAAATGTCAGGAGTAGTAACTGTCACTACACGCGTACGTAACAGGTTAGTAAATATACTACCTCCACTGGCAGTAGTATATTATGCTATAATTGCGATAAGCGTACGCGGAATTTAGACGAACTATAATTGATTTGATCATGTTTGAATAAGAGTCCCATGCAGCGTGGTTGCATACATATACGGAAACAGAAAAATACAAGAATCTCGGTCCAAAACATTGATAACTTATCCGGATCCACTTCTGCTTAGCAGAGCAACGCGAGCGTCCTTAAGTAGGGACATATACAACGTTAACGTTGCCGTTGGGACATATATCGCGTAGAAGCTTTGATCATCTGTGTGCGCTAGTGTGTGCTGTCGTTTCTGGTTCGAACATGTTTCATTTCTATGTGCAGCGTATTCACAGGGCTAATCACATGAATTAATTAGCGATCGTTAATTGGTGTAACACGATGTAATTAGTCAGCACCAATCAGCGTGACCGGACAATGCCTTAACGCGCTCATTTTTATTTGATCTTAATCTTAATTTTGCAATACAGTCGACCTGATATGGCAACGTAAACAGCAAATATAAACC